>SNQJ01S0001062.1:86675-132026 GCA_010110895.2 Picea sitchensis
CATTCCTCATTCGTCATGGTTGTTGGTTTCTTTGACTTTCCTACTAAAGTTTTTTGCAACCCTTGTTGCACCAGTAAATCCTGCATCTTAAGCTTCCAAAGCTCAAAGTTTCTTTTACCACCGAACTTTTCAACTTCAAACTTCGAACTCTACATCTTAGCCATTAACACAAAAATCTCCTAATACTCAAATCACTACTTATAATAACCAAAACCTTTTTAAAAATAATATAACCTTAAACTCAAAAGGTTCAACCCAAAAAATAAATAATGAAAAAGGTTTTTTAAAAGTACATAAAGTTATTTTTATATCTTAATAAAACACCTTTTTAAAACCCTAACCCTCCACCTTTTAGATATTATATTTAATCTCAAATATAATAAACCTCAATTAAAAAGATTTTAATAACCTTATACTCAAAAGGTTGAACCCAAAAAAATATGGTGAAAAATGTTTTTAAAAAATATATAAAAAATATTTTTATATCTTAATAAAAACACCTTTTTAAAACCCTCATATTTAATTCCAAATATAATAAACCTCAATTAAAAAACCTTTTTACCTTATCCAGCCAAGTGACTTGCAATGTTCACTTATTATTATGCTTACACTCCTCCACCTTTGTTTTATGCATAGAATATAATATTCTAATTATTGTAATTGCCCATACCTTAAACTTTTCCAAAGACGAAAAAACATGCGAATGTTACCATATGAATATTTCCTTGCGAATAGAAGTCGTCGCACCTCCCGATGTGAGTGCCCTAGGACGTTTTTCTCGCACATCCTACTACAACTAGGTTGCACCTATGTATGGTGATCGTTGCCCTCTTGACACGGTCAGGGTGCAATGAGCCAAGGAATTTTCGTGCAAGTGAAGGCAAGCCTATAGGACGTCCCACCTTTCAAGAGGAGGTCCCTGTGATGATGTGGAAATTGATGCACCTTACATAGATTTCACTTATGCGGTTCTTCCGAGAATTTGATGCTCCTCCAACCAGCGCTGATACCACTTGTTAGAATTGCAAATGCGGAAAACACAATTCACATATGATAATTAACAATTATACATGGATTTCACATAGTTCACCCAAACATTGCGCTACGTCCACCAAGCATAGGCATCGGTTGTCTTATTATTCAAATCATGGTGATTATAGCAAACTAACAAGTTTTCACTGTGTCTTTCAGTTACCTCTACGAGCTTACATGTATTTATATACATTTACACAAGAAACTGATTATTAAATACACTCCTATCCATATTCTAACTTGATCTATTTTAGTTGCAACCAACCCAGAATAATAGGATCCAAATCCATTCTTGAAAGAATTCTTTGTAACCAAATCCAGATACAGGACGACGTACTCTTTGCAATAGGTACGTACGTATCTATGTGTTTTGAAACCTATATAGCATCATTTACCACCCATTCTTGTTAATTTTCAATGGCTGGTATTTCCTGCGATTCGTGCAGCAAGGAGCATGGAGATGAAGAGGTAAACAAAACGTGGAGTTTGAGCTTCAAGACCGTGAAATATCTAGGTGAGGTGGGTGTGAAGGAACTTTCCAGCAACTATATTTTGCCCGAGACCACGAGCCCAAATGCCAAAACAATAGTAAGCACTCAAGTACAATATGATGTCCCTTTTATCTACATTTCCGGCTTTGAAGGCCCTCACAGCGTCCATGTTGTCTCTGCTATTGGCCATGACTACGAATAGAATAGATTTTTTCAGGTATACCTATTTTTCTACTCACCTAAATCATTTGAACACTGGTACAATGGACTTAGGATATGAAGTGTTTGATCGTTTAAAATTAATTTGCAGGTGATTAACCACGGTGTGGACAAATCACTGATAAGCGAAGTGATGTGAGTGGCATGCGAGTTCTTCGAGCTGCCCGTGGAAAAAAGGAACAAATTTATTTCTAAAGACCTAGTGAAGGCAGTGAGATACGGCACCAGTTTCAATCGTCTGAGAGATCGAGTGTTATGCTGGAGAGATTTTCTGAAGCACTAGATTTTCTGATTATCGGTGAACCTTTAAGAAAATTGATCAGATCATGCCATGAAGTTGATATTATCTAACCTACCGGAACGTGGTGTCAGTATACAGCAACAAGGTGAGGTGGTTGTGTGAGACGATAATGAGTGCAATAGTGGAGAGTTTAGGATTGTCCCACAATAAATATATTTTAGAAAACAACTTTAGTTATGAAGGAAGCCAAGTTATGGTTCCCAATTACTATCCTGCTTGTCCAGAACAAGAGGTTACTTTGGTCATGCCACCAATTCAAACTATGGTTTCATTACCATTCTTTCCCATGATTCTGTTGAAGTTTTTTGGTTGTTGCACGATGGTCAATGGAAGGAAATATGACCATTGCCCAACACATTAAACATCGGTGGTCACATAAAAGTACTTATTTTTCCCACAAATTGACGATGGTTAATGGAAGGAAGTACGACTATTTCCCAACTCCTTCACAGAGAACATAGGTGGTTAGTGTTCTGGTTTTTAGTATTATTTTTCTACTCATTACAATTCCTTCACAGAGAACATAAGTGGTCAGTGTTTTGGTTTTTAGTAGTTTTTTTCTACTAATTAGAAAGGTTGAAGAGGAAAGGTTGAAGAGGGTTGAAGTGTCACAAAAGTATCTATAAAATTTAATTAAAATCAGATAGGATAGAAATCAAAAAGAAGTATCCAGTTATCACAAAAGTATTGATATTGAAATGTCAAAGAAATATCCATAAAATTTGAAGATTAAACCACATACAAATCAATTACTCTATTACCTATAATAGGAGGATGGTGTAGATATCTCAAAAGTGAGTTTAATTCTGGGAAGATTTGTACTAATAACCAGATAGAAACTAAACCCTATACTAATCAACTATCCTTGTACATAAAAATATAAAAATACTTACTTATTACACCTAAAAATATAGAAATACAGGGCCTTTGTTTTCCACGTTTCTGACTATGCCCATGTTCTGATTCAATATATGATAGATTCAGATTATGTCAATGGGAGCAGTAGTGACCTCAGTGGACGCTTTGATAAGCATGCCTTTGGAAGAAAAAAATGGTCCTTCCCCCGAGCTCATTGATAAACACCACCTGTCACAGGCCTGGGAAACAAACTTCGTTGAATTTATAAATTTGCTAACTTCCCATGAGTACAAACTTCAAACCAAGGGTATTCCTACATGCCATAAAACTAAAGGCCATGACACACCTAATTATTCATTGCACCAATTGATGACTACCTGTCACATATCCTTAAATACACCAAAAATTACATTAAAAAAAATATTTAAATGTTTGTTGATTGAACACAATTACAATTGATAAAAACTATAACATCCATTCATGAGAAGTTTAATTTCAGCATTTCCATCTCAAGATTTCATGCTACTTATTTCCATAAGATCACAATCTATTTTTTTGGTACCGAATATGATTGTACGGATTTCTATATTAATCTTTTCCAAATATATATATATAAGTCTTTGTCATAAGATTATAATTTATTTTTTTGGTACTTAATATGATTGTAGGAGATTTCTTCTATATTAGTCTTTTCCATATATATATATATATATATATAGCTTGAGTGGGCCTAATGGTTAAGAACATGTGTTTCCTCTTAAGAGATCACAAGTTCAAATCCAAGGAGGATAAGGTATGTATGCCTCAGTAAACTTTACCACTAAAATCGACATTAATATATATGGCAATCAAATTATATATCATATATTTAAATTGATATCCAACTTATACTATTTTTTGAGAATACCTAAACATCATTCTAGTCCTTGACATTATGGAGTTTTACCAAAGCCATATATGCCCTTAGACTTGTGATTGACTCTTATATTCATAGCATGTTTGGTTAGACCTATGGAAACTTGTTCAACTATACATAATCCACTAACCAAAATGTGTTAACCTTTTGACATAAGTTAAAAAGAGGAGTGGTCCAACAAATGTATACATTATTCCATGGTAATCATCCTTGTTTAAATTAAAAAGAAGTTAATTAACATGTCATTATTAACCTCGAGATTCTCCCTACCCTTGTGGCCTAACATGTGATTTCCAAGTGTCTTTTTCTTGGATTATGGTCGKTCTCCAAATACTTCCGACCATGGCCGAGAGTTTCGGTTCTCATTGTCTTATTTTCGCTCCAGCGTTACGACTTGACCCTCTGCAGCCATTCTGGAAAATTAGTTCTATGTAGTTAAACCATGTTTATTCTCCATTATAGTTTTGGTACTAGTTATTCGATGCATATTGGGTCTTTATGCTATTGGGTTGGTTCCTTCCTGAGCTTATGCAAGGTTTTCGATTTATTAAGCCTTTGCGGCTTCGCTGCAAATCATTCAATGATACTCGGTTTCCCAGGGTATTTACATTGTTCTTCGTAGTGCATTGTAGATTTCTTCTTTTAATGTTATAGATACATTCATTCACAGTTCTTTGAGTAAAGAAATTCTTGGGTTTTGATATGGTTTTGTATTTTTATGAGTTTGAAAATGTAAATTCAAGCTTCAATGGAATTTCCTTCTCTGTTACCCCACGCTTATATATATTTCATTAATATAACCCTAGAGTCATGCCTGTGGGTCTCATGGTTTATAAATTTAATCATTCCAACATGTATATTTGTTTTTTATTTTTATTACTCGGTAGAAAATTTGAAATGAAAATCTTATTCAGATACTATTCAATTGATAGGCCCTTGCTTATTTTTAGGGTACCCATCAAATCATGAAGTCGTTCAACAACTTTTGTTGGTTGTGAAATGGCTACAGAGGATTTTACAATTGTGAAGTCTACCAGGTACCTTTTTCTTTAAATAGTCTAGGTATTGTATTTCGAAATTCTATTTACATTTATAGACACGATTGTCGATTGGTAATATATATTTTCTTGTAAAAATCGAGAATTGTTCACATAAATCTCAAAGGGGTTTTCTTTAGTCAATATCAAAGGGGTTTTCTTTAGTCGATATTAGATATGTATCATTCATTTTTATAGAAACAATAAATCTCTCTAATATATTTTTTATTTTTATTTTGTGTACTTAAGAGTCTCATGGAAACTATTTCTTTTCTTGTGCTTCATTCATATGATAACTATGTATATTTATATTTTTAAAGTAATTTATTCCCTGTATATGTACTTTTACCTTCCGTTATTTTGTTTTCATATTCATCTACCCTAAGATCTAATATCAATCTGGTTGTTTTCAGTTTAATTATATTTAACCATAATATTTTAATTAGCTAATTTAATATCTATAGTTGTTGCAGTTATGCAGAACTTATATTATTTTGTAGATATTTAATTTAATAAGTTTACAGTTGAATAAAAAAATTTGTAGATAATTGAGTAGAAATTTTCTACTTATAAGAAAAAGATAAATGACATAGCCAAGATATATGGATACAAAAATTTATGTCTTATAAAAAATAACATAAACTAGAGCAGCTTCTGCCCTCTCCCCCCAGAGATGAGTTTATGATCCAAAAGAGGAAATGACTCCTGTGGTTTTTTTTGCAGATATTCAAGAATTAACAAGTCAATGATTTTTTTCCCATACAGGTTATTACTTTCTTTTATTTTTCATTATTCGTACCCTTTATTTATTTATTTATTTGTCTTTTGACACATGTATGAGCCTCCTACTTTTTGACCACTTGTCAATTTTTAATCTCACACTCGTCTTTTATGATTTCCCAGAGATCAAGGATTTGTGTCTACCAGTTTGAGTTAAACTCAAATGGCTCCACCACTTGTGCCACCGGTCATTCCTCTTTATGGATTAGTAACTCCCTCTTTTAACAGTCTTACTCAACATGCCTCTTTTACTATTAATTAAAAATATATTCTTTTGATCTTAAAGATCCATCAAATCAATATAATACAAATTAAAATAAGTCATAATTGTTTTTAACAATTTAGGGTATCACATTCACCCCTCCTTAGAACTTAACACATTCCTCAGTGTAACTTAATTTTCATCCAGATCATTATGAAAAAGAAATGGATATGCTTCTTGCATATGATCTTCCATTTCCCATTCAACCTCTTCTGGACTAATGTGCTTCCATTCACCTTTGCATGTCCGATGGCTCGATTTCGGAGTGTAATTTCCCTCTTGTTGAGAATACGATCCAATTCTAATGGGAACTCTCCCTCTGATTCCACCTGTATCATATTCCAATCCACAATTTGAGTAGCATCATGTACATATTTTTTTAATAATGAAACATTGAACATATTTTGAACTTTTATTGTGGCTAGAAATGCAAGCTAATAAGCTACAGTAACTATTCAATCAAGCACCTCAAATGGGCCACAATATCTAGGAGCTAATTTAGTATATCTTCCCAACCTTAATGAACTCTTTTTAGGTTTAACATTTATATAAACATGGTCTCCAACCTTGAACTCTCTTGGAGATCTTTTGGAGTCAGCATATCTCTTTTGTTTGTTTTGCGCCACTTTTAAATTATGTTGTACTTTTTTCATGGTTAGTTCCATATCCTCCAACATTTCAATTCCTAGCATTATTCTATTTACAGGATTACTCCAAGAAACATGAGTATTACATTTTCTTCCATAAATAATTTCAAATGGACTTAATTTATATGAAGTTTGATAATGGTTATTGTATGAAAATTCAACCACGTGTAAATATTCTTCTCATTTATTATGTTTTTCCATAACAGACATTCTAAGTATATCCTCCACTATTTTATTAGTTCTTTCATTCTACCCAACTGTCTGAGGATGAAAAGTCGTACTGAAATTTAATTGTGTAACTAATACATTAAATAATGCCTTCCAAAAGTTTCTTGTAAATTTTACATCTTTGTCGGAAATTACAACTTTAGGAATTCCATGTAATCAGAATATTTCCTTCATAAACATATATGTTATATTAATTGCCTTATAAATAGATTTAACTAGTATAAAGTGAGTTTCCTTACTCAATTTATCAACAACAACCATTATAGAGTCATTTTGCTTACTACTTCTAGGTAGACCAGTTATAAAATCCATACTTATAATTTCCCATTTCCAATCAGGTATGGGTAAGGGTTGTAATAACCTAGCTGGATGTTGATGTTCAGTTTTAACTTATTGGAATTCCATACATTTAGCTAGATATTATGTAGTTTCTCCTTTCATATTGGGCCAATAAAATTCTTTCTTAGCATAGTAATCATTTTCGGATAGCCAGGATGCCCAGAATATGGCTTTTTATGTATCTCATTCAACATTAATAATCTAATTTCTTCATATTTAGGAATGTCTAATGTGTTTTAATACATTAATAACTCATTATTAGTAAATCTGAAGTCATATTTTTCATTTCCAACTTGATTTTATGTCACTTTTAATTTAATATTTTGATATTCTTCGTCATGTTGTTTTCCTAACTCTTTCCTCTAGATATGTTTCATAGATACTCCTTACAACCATATAAACTAGATTTGCATGCCTGCTTGGGGCATCTGCTACCTTGTTTTCCTTACCTTTCATGTGATTTATTTCAAAATTGTACTCGTTCAAGAAGGCTAACCACCTTGCTTGGTGAGCAGTAAGACTTACGTTATGAAATAAATACTTTAATACAATATTATCATACATTGATAGGAATTTTATCCCAATTAGATAGTGTTGCCACATATTTAGACCATGTATTATCGCAGCTAACTCCAATTCATGTTTTTCATGTTCTTTAATCTTCCTAGATTCATAAGCAATTACATGATTATCTTGTATTAATACTCCTTTGAGTCCTTCAATGCATGCATACATGTATACAACAAAGTATTTATAAGGATTTATTATTTTTAATATGGGAGTTGTTGTTATGATTATCTTGTATTAATACTCCTTTGAGTCCTTCAATGCATGCATACATGTATACAACAAAGTATTTATAAGGATTTATTATTTTTAATATGGGAGTTGTTGTCAGAAGATGCTTTAGCATTTCAAAACTTTCTTGACATTTGTCAAACAATATAAATTTTACTCCCTTCTTATGTAAGGATGTTATAGGATAAGCAATTTTCGAGAATCCTCCAATAAACTTCTGGTAATACCCTGTTATACTCATAAAGGATCTTATATCTTATAAATATTTTGGAATTGGCCAGTCCATAATAGCTTGTATTTTCTTACTGTCAATGGCTATACCTTCTTTAGAAACTACATGTCCTAAATATTGAATCTTATCCTTATAAAAATCGCATTTACTAAATTTAGCATACAACTTTTGTTCTCTTAGAATTTGTAGGACTATTCTTAAATGTTCTTCATGTTCTTGTTCATTCCTTGAATAGATTAATATATCGTTAATAAAGACGATTACAAATTTATCTAAATATTTACTTAATATACTATTCGTTAAACACATGAATGAAGTTGGTGCATTTGTCAACCCGAAGGGTATTACGACAAATTCATAATATCCATACCTCATCCTAAATGTTGTTTTATAAATATATTCATATTTAATTCTTACTTGATGATATCTGGATTGAAAATCGATCTTCGAAAATAGCATTTCCCCGCGCACTTGGTCAAACAGATCATCAATGTGGGGTAAAGGATATCTATTTTTAATTGCCATTTTATTAAGTTGTTGATAATCTATGCTTAAACAGAAGGTTTCATCCTTTTTTTTACAAAAAGAACAGGTGCTCCCCAATGGGATAAACTTGGCCGGATATACTTCTTGTCTAATAGTTCTTGAAGTTGATATTTTAGTTCATTTAGTTCTAAGACATTCATTTGATATGGAGATTTTGAGACTGTTACTGCTCCTAGTACTAATACTAAGTCTATGGATAAATCTATCTCTTGCTTAGGAGGCAGTCCTGGAATCTCTTCTTGGAATATATCTTGAAACTCTTGTAATATAGGAACATTTCCTATACTATTTTTACCTCCTTCTTTTCCATTATCAATCACATGAACTGCAAATACTTTGCATCATTTTTGGATATATCTTTTTATTTGCAAAGATAAAATGTTCCTAACACTATTGGTTCTCGATATCCCTTTTATGTTAATGATATTACCATTATCATCTAAGCAGGTAAAAAACATTTCATAGAAGTTTAGTACTACCTTATACTTTTCTAACCAATCCATGCCAATTAGTACATCATAAGATCCTAATTGTAAAACATTCAAATCTACTTGATTCTTAAAACCATTCATACTAATTTCACAACTGTTAACATAATATGTAATTTTTCTCTTTGTTCATGTAGCAAGTTGTACTAACCAAGATTTTTCAAATTTATCTCTTTATAGCTTACATACTTCTACTATTTTAGGTGAGACATAGTTCAAACTAGCACCTAGATAAATCAAGATAGAAATTGGTTTATTGTTTAGCACACATTCTACTTCCACCATGGAAGATTGATGATTTGTTTGTCTGTTTTCCAAAGTTGCGCTAATCGTTGGGGTGCTCTTTTTCATCTCACCAACTTTTGTTGCTTCACGAATTGTATGTATAATCCTATTGTTCTTCTTCCTGTGAGGACAATTTTTGAAATAGTGTGGTTCACCACATTACCAACATTTCATTGGTTATCTTTGAGCAGTATTTTTATTACATAATGATGTTGTTCTTGCGCCTTTGTTTTAATATGGTTTATTACCCTTGTAATTATTTCCCTAAAATATTTTAACAAAATTCTTATTAAAGAACCTTCCCCCCTTGTTTCATGGATCAAACCTTTCAACCTTTTTTCTTTTCCAATTTTTAGCATTTTCATTTATGTTCTTATATTGTTCAAAACATGGTTTTTCCTTACGCATAGCTTCCTCTAAAGTTTTAGGATTATCAAACTCAATCCTATCTTTATATGAAGCAGGTAAACAGCTAAGAAAACGTTGTATTTTTGTTTTCCTCGACAATATAAGGTACATAACGTAATAGGCTTAGAAATTTGCTGCAAAAATATTTCATAGTTAAGTTTCCTAGTTTTAACTCAGAATTATTTTTCCTTTCCTTCATAATATTGTTCTAACAGATATTGTTTCTTAAAGTATCTCTTAAAGGTATTCGAGTGGATCTTACGTTCTTTAATGTTCTTTATCCTCTTAATTTCTTGCTACCATATATTGGATTTTCCAGTTAAATTATAGATGGTCATTCTTTCCTTCAGTTCACCTTAGTAATTATATATATGAAAATACTTTTTCATTCTGGATAGCCATGCTTCAACCTCTTCTCCGGTTTCCACTTCACCCTTAAATATTGGGGGTTGATGCTTATGTTTCTTTTTATTTTTTCGTCTTTCATCTGCACTATCCTAACTTGAGTTTTCATTTTTTTTCTTACTGTTTTCAGTTTCATTACAAATAGATTTTGTTTATGATTCAATATATTCCAAATTTCTAGCTTTTTTCTTATGCAGACTAGTTTTTGAATTACTAGAAATGTGTTCCTTATTTATGTCAGAATTATGATCACATAGTTTATTTAGCAACATTGTGATGAGTTATTTTTTTTTTAGAATTTGTTCATTGTCCACTCTAATAGTTTTTAATTCAAATCAACCGAAATATTCCCGTCACCAACATTTCCTTGTTCAATATTTTCTAGAAAATTATGATGTGATCCTTCCTCTACTGGAATAGGAATTTCTATCATCTTTCCTACAATAATAATTTGTTTTCTTTCTAGAGTTAAGAAGAAAAATAACATTTACCAAATTAGTATACAATACACTTTAAACACACATTTTTTGTGTTACTCCTTTGAGCCCATTATAGGCCTAGTGTCGTTCCTATAACTCTGATACCTTTTGTCACATATCCTTAAATACACCAAAAATTACACTAAAAAAAAAAATATTGTTAGTTGATTGAACACATAATTACAATTGATAAAAACCATAGCATAGTTGAATGAACACATAATTACAATTGATAAAAACCATACAATTGATAAAAACCATAGCATCCATTCATGAGAAGACTAATTTCACTATTTCGATCTCACAATTTCATGCTACTTATTGCCATAAGATTACGATCTTAAGTTTTGGTACTTAATATGATTGTAAGGATATATCATATATTTGATGAAATATATTTAATTACTGAAATTTGGTGAAATATATTTTTGTAAAATCACAATTTTATGTTATTTAAATTATATTTTTAAATATATAAATGGATCTAACATCATGAAAAAACATAAAAACACTAAAATTAAATTTTATGTTGTTTAAGATATATTTTTAAATATATAAATGGATCTAACATCATGAAAAAACATAGAAACACTAGAATTATAAACTTAATTATTTAAATCTGAAATTCCAAAAAAAATTAGTAAAATTTCATTAAAAATTAGTTGGAAAATATAATCATAAAAACTCAAAAAAATCTAACTTTTAAAGTACTTTTTAGTTATATAATTAATATGCTAAACTTCTAACGACATTATGATACCACACTTTATTAATATAGTTAAATTATATAATTGAATATTTGAACTTTATTAATATAGTTAAATTATATAATTGAATATTTGAACTTCAGTAGTAAATATGTTTTAATATAATTAAAAAAATTATTTAACGAATATATTAATGATATATTTATGGTCTGATTACAGCATTTACATAGTCCAATGTTTAAAATTAATTACACAATTAATTAATGTACTGAACTTCCAACAGTTTGTTAATATATTTAAATGACCGTAATTCAATGTTTCAACTTCCAACAGGAATCCGAGGCATCATGCATAAGTTTAAATCCTTGGTTACGCTCGGTGCAGACAAAGATGTCCGTTTAAAAGCTTCATTTGCCGTCTCCACATAATCTGTCTGTTGAGACAAAGTATTCTTGTAACTCTGAAATCACTAGCATTTATTCGTAGCCATTGGAACAGTTTTAATTGATGTGGGACAGAGGCAATCAGATCGTTTTGTTTGTTTATACTCTTTTTAATTAAATTGGTAAATAGTGAGAAGGAAATATATTTTATGATAGGGTTTTATTAGTGAAGGAATTTTGTTCTTGGGGTTTGGTCATGCTATTTGTTTCCAGTGGTTTTAACAAAACTGTAACACTGGGTCAAGTTTCTCTCCAACTGTAACACTGGGTTTTACTCAAGAATATACTTGAGTAAAACTTTAATACAAAGAAGATTAGCCGTTGGAGAGAAACTTGAAAGGAAAAATTTTAACCCTAATATATATATATATATAACTAAAAGCAAAAAGAGAGCTACAAATTTTATTTTATTTTTTTGGATTTTCTTATGTTTCATCAAGATAAAATATTTTTTTTATAATTCATTCATTTTTTTAAATTTCAATAATAATAATTCAATTTAGGAGAAAAGACATGTTCTTAACCATTAGGCACACTCAAGCTGTATAAAAACAGAGTTAGAATCATTAGAAAAAAGGAGTGAAGTAAGAGACATAAAACTCCAAATAGAACTAGAGGCAATGCTTGATAAAAAAATTAGACTCTTCAAGATGCTATTCAAACTCAAATAGAGGATAGATTCTTAGGGTTCAAGACTGAATTGCAGACAATGAAGGATAGGATTCAAGAAATGAAAAAGCATAAACAAGCAACCCAAGAAGGAGAGGTTGAAGAAAATCGCAACTTGAGAGATAGGATTAAATAGTTAGAAGAAAAACTAACTAACAATTTGACCCTCAAACATCATCAGATTAAATTGGATATAAAACCCATATAAGAGTAAATGAATAAGTTAATCGAACTGCCTAATAAAAGATCCTTGAACCTCATAATGTTTTGTATAAAAGAACAACAAGAGGAGGATATGCTAGAAATAGTAAAAGAAGAATTAAATAATAAATCACAAATTGATACAACTTGCCTCATAGAAAAATAATTGATCACAAAGACAGGTCTATGTCAAAGTAAGTTGTAATGACCATAAATATAGCATACTCAGTAAATCTCTGAGCTTAAAAGGATCGAGAATATTTATAAATGAAGTTCTCATTCCCGAATACGAAGTTGAATTAAGGAAGGAAGGTCAAAAGGTAAAATAAGCCAGGAAAGAAGGAAAATGGGAAATAATTAGAAATCAAAAATCTATTGTTAGGGATAGAGACCAAAAGGATAATAATAAATAGGAATTTGGGACACTCAGGATCCTTTTTTGGAACTGTCATGGCTTTCCATGGCGGGAAGGTCCTATGATAAGTTGGATCCCGAGTGATATTGATATTATTTTTCTAGATGAAACTTGGGAACACGAAGAGTCTAAGGTCCCTAACATAGAAGGATTTGTCTTGTGATCAACATGGAACAAAAAGCCCCATCGTAGAGGGATAGGAGGCATAGATTGTTATATTAGAAAGAGCATTTCTCCTCACATTCAAATTCATAATATCGACCCTCTCAATCAGTACATTTGGATAGAAATTTCAAACACCAATGATAAGAAGATGTATATAGAAATTTTCTATTTTGCACCTATTAATTTTGTTATTTATAAGAAAAACAATCTAGATAGCAATTGTCCCTATAATAATTTAGAACAAGATATTTATAGTTTGAAAAATGAAGGTAATATCCTCCTTCTAGTAGACTTTAATGCTAGGACTATAAATAAACAAGCTAGTCTTTTAAGCATCAATTCCAACCATAATCCTTTATGGATAGATGAGAACCTTGTTTTATCTAATAGCTACAAAAGAAGCTCTAAAGACCTAATTGAGAATTTGTTTGGTACTGAGTTGATCAAGCTCTGCGGCTCTCAAGACCTAATAATATGCAATGGAGTAATGAAGTGGTCAAACTCCAACAAGATGATTTGTATTCATGGGCTAGGTAGTAGTGTCGTAGATTATGTGATATCTGATATCCCCGTTTCCAACCAAATAACAAATTTTAACCTTTTAAATGACCATGAACCTCACTCTGATCATAAACCTTTAACCCTAAATCTAAACTTTTCCATGCACAAGAGTTCCATTGAAGAGAATTATGATAATAAAAGGCAATTATGCTTTGACAAAAGTAAATTTAACCTTTTCTTAAAGGATTTAAATAGTAAATTACATGTCCTAACTTATAAAGACAACATTGAAGAACTCTATCATAATTTTACAATTACCCTTTCCACTTCTATTAACAAGTTCTCTTTCGAGGTGTCATGTAAAAAGAATAATAGAATGACCAACCCTTGGTATGATAAAGAATGTAAAATTGCTAGTAAATCCATTAGGGATGCTCTAATGAGTCCTTACAACTCGATAAGATCAATACATAAAATTCCTTAATTAAAAGGAAAAAAATATATTATATCAATAAAAGGCAAGAGCAACTTTCACAACTATTTAAATTGGATCCTAAGAAGTTTTGGAGCCAAATCCTAAACCACAATACTAAAGAAAATAATATGATTTCCTTAAGGGACTGGAATTCCTACCTTAAAATTATTTACGAGTTCCCTAATGCCATGGAGACAATTCCTATTGTCCCTAACATAGAGTTCGGGATTAAGCAACTTGCAAATGGGAAAGATAAGGATATCGAAAGCTACCATGCAAAAATTTTAAAATCGGTGGGCATATCCTTATCTGTCACATACACAAGCTCTTTAATTTAGTAGTCAAGTAGGGCTTCCCTAAACCCTGGATGCAAAGCCTCATTGTTCCTATTTTTAAAAATGGGGATAGAAACATTCCCTCTATAATTATAGGACCATTATGATTAGCTCGATTTTAGCCGAGCTTTATGGAATTATTTTGGAAAATAAGATTAGCATTTGTATAGAAAGTTACGGTAAAATAGCTAAAGTCCATGCCGGGTTTAGGAGATATCATTCAACTGTGAACCATATTGTTACCTTTAGGATCATTGCAGATGAGTTCTACAATATTAAAAACAATATTTTTTGTTGTTTTGTTGACTTTAGAAAAGCTTTTGACATGGTTCCTCGGAAAAACCTTTGGAATAGGTTGGAAGAGATAAAAGTGTCTCTCGAGTTGAGGTTTGTTGCAATAAGGATGTATGAGAACGTTATTGCTAAGTTTAAAAACATTGAGTGTTGTTCGAAAGAGATAAACTGCAATATTGGAGTCAAACAAGGTTGTCCCTTGTCCCCTACCCTTTTTGGCATATACATTGACAAGTTGGAATATTTTTTGGAAAATCCAAGTTGTGTCGGCCCTACTGTCACCAGTATAGTCATCAATATATTTTTTATGCCGATGATATCGTTTTTATGGCAAGGAGTCCCCATGATATTGAAAACCAACTAAGAATGCTCAAGGATTTTTGCTCCAATATGGGTATCATTGTTAATACTAATAAGACTAAGGTCATGATTATTAAATCCAATAAAATCACTTATGCTACCTTCATATATGACAACAACAACTTGGAGGAAGTGACTTCATACAAATATCTTGGAATTGATATTCACCACAAGCTCAATTGGAATTATAACATTAAGAAAAGGATTATTGGGGGATGTAAAGCTTATTGTGGGCTTGAAAACAATTGTAAATCGGTCAATCTTTGGATTTGGGATAAAATGAAAATCCTCTTTAATACTCTTGTTACACATGTTATTCTTTATGGATGTGAAGTCTGGGTTTGTAGTATCTCTCGTGAATCCTGGAGAAATATAGAGCAACTACAAAATAATTTTATAACGTATAATCTCAAAATTAAAGAAACTACACCATATCCCATTTTTCTCTTAGAAACAAGCCTCTCCCCCATTGAGATCATGGCTATGACTATATACCTAATGTATAAGAACAAGCTAAACAAAATGGAAGAAAAGAGGCTTCCTAAAATTGCTTCAAAATTGAGTCGTAACCACCATCGACTCAAGCGAGGATGGCATAAAGATTCCCGGTCTTGGATAAACTATTGGGGAATCATAGAAGACATCATTTTACAAAATAAATATAGTATTGAAAATATAAACAAATCAAAATTTAAGGAGAAAATGTGATGTGGCAAAGAGTTAGAGGAAAAAATAAAATTAAGGTATTATAAAGATGCAATCAACCGTAATCTACAAGATCAAAATTATCTATCTATTTTGACAAGTGTAAAGAAAAAGAAAAAAGTCATTGCAAAGATAAGAACAAATTCTCACGAGCTCCAGAGTGAAACTGGTAGTTGGTCAATTCCTAAAACTCCTTGGGATGAAAGATTTTGTCACCTTTATGACACTAAAAAGGTTGAAGATGAAAAGAAATTTCTCCTAGATTGTCACACTACCAACTGTTACACATTATTTTGGTCACCCCTATGATCAACTGACGATATGTGCATAACTCAATTCTGTGTTCCCTGAAGATACTAAAAGAGACTTTCTCCATGAGGAAAGTGGGTCATCTTTCTTTCCTTAAAACCATATCAAAGGATATCGTCGCACCCTGCTAAATGCTTGGGGTACAACGATGCTTGATTGTCGCATGTTGTAATATTCCAAATACAAAAATGTATGCAGAACATAAATAAATAGATTGAATGTCAAATGAACAACAATATAACTATAACAACACCACAATAATACCAAAATGATACCAGAATAAAACTAGAAAGAGAACTTTGATTATTGAGAGCAATGCTCACTTGCCTCTTCGAGGGGGCAACCTCCAGTAGAGTGGAACTTTATTACAATAATATCCAAGACAAAATTTCTCATACCCTAGACTCCTATTTATACTAAATATGTTTATCAAAAGAACCATCTAGAGGAAGATCCTTATAGAAGTGGAAGCTTCTATTAGGTCTTCTTACATTGGACTTATTCTTCATTATTGCTAGGCCTTATTAATATTGACCTTTATTACATCGAAATATATTATTCTACCTACGTGAGGGATTAGGTCGCTAACATGTCCTCCCCCTTAAAAACAACCTTGTCCTAAAGGCTTGAGATGCGGAAATTGTTGCAAAATGGTAGTTGGTTCCCAAGTGGCATATGTTGGAGTTGTATCTTTCCACTGGACTAACACTTCCTTGATGGTTCACTGACGCAGATAACGCTCACTTTGGTCCAAAAATGCTTGTGGTTGTAGCCAAATGGAGCCTTCTTTGTCCAACTTGGGAAGGTTGGTTTGAGTTTGGCACTTAGTTCCAATCACCTTCTTTAAGCAAGAAACATGAAAAGTGAGATGGAGATTAGAATGACTGGGAAAAGCTAATTGATAGGACACCTGTCCCACACGCTTGAGAACTATATAAGGACCATAAAATTTGGGTGCTAGTTTCTGACAATGGTCAGCCTTGAGGGAATTTTTCTTGTAAGGTTGCAGTAGAAGAAACACCTGATCCACTTCTGCAAATTCACGTTCAAAGTGACCTTAATCTGCTTGTTGCTTCATGCAATTCTAGGCCATGACCAAATTCTCTTTGAGGGTATGGAGAATAGCCTCTCAAACTATAAGCATTTGGTCAACCACATGGACCTTCGAGACACCTGGAAAATATGAGAGAACTCAAGGTGGATTTTCTCCATATATCGCTTCAAAATGAGTCATGTAGGTAGTTGTATGGTACAAAGTCTTGTACCACCATTCATATAGTGGTAACCATTGAGCCCATTGATTTTTCATTTCCGAGGAAAAACACCTCAAATATGTTTCCACTCACTTGTTGACAACTTTAGTTTGACCATCAATCTGGGGATGATAAAGTGTGTTGAGATGCAATTGGGTGCCTTGTAGCTTGGACAGTTCTTGCCAAAAATAGTTGGTGAAAGTTGGGTCATGATCAGAAACAACATAATGTGGCATGCCATGAAGCTTGAAGACCTGATCCATGAAAATTTGAGCCACAGTGGATGATGTAAATGGGTATTGAAGAGCACAGAAATGAGCGTACTTGGAAAGACGATCAATTACCAGCATGATGACTGATTTATTGCCCAATTTAGGTAACCCTACAATAAAATCCATAGAGATATCCCACCAAATAGCAAGTGGAATTGGAAGCAATTGTAGTGTGCCATGAGATTTTACTATTTCTCCCTTGTTGCATTGACACACATCATATTCAGCAACAAAATGATGAACGTCATGTTTCACACCATCCTAGAAAAAAGAACATTTGACCCTGCCTTAGGTTTTGGTAAACCCAAAGTGCCCAGTTGTGGGTGTAGCATGAAGCTCAGAAAGTACCGTGGATTTAAGTTTTGATTGTTTACTTAAATACAAATGGCCTTTGTATCGAAGCTCATCATGGAGCCAAGAGTACCCTGGGCAAACTGGAGAATTGGACTGCAATTGTTGTATCATATGCGAATTTTTGGCATCCTGTAGCCATTCCTGGAAAAAAGCTTGGAGCCAGTCTGGTACAATGAAGGTGAGAGAAGAAAGAGACCCTTCATCTTCATATGTTCGAGAAAGTGCATCTGCAACCACATTTTCTTTGCCTTTCTTGTAAATGATCTCATAATCATATCCAAAGAGCTTAGTCACCCATTTTTGTTGCTCTGGGGAGGAAATGTGTTCTTTCAGAAAATACTTGAGGCTTTGATGATCTGTCTTAATTTGGAAGCGGTGCCCCAATAGATAAGGGTGCCAAAGATCAACGGCATGCAGAATAGCCAACGTTTCCTTTTCATAGATTGAGTTTCCCAAATTTCACTCAGACAGTTGTTTGTTGGTAGGCCAAAGGTCGTCCCTCTTGCATAAGGACAACGTCAATTCCTTTCCTTGAAGCATCACATTCTAGAACAAAGGTCTTTGTGAAATCGGGAAGGGCCGGGACTAGGGTGGTGCACATGGCCATCTTCAAGGTTTGAAAAGCCTGAGAAGCTACTAGAGTCCAAGTGAAAGAATTCTTTTTAAGGAGTGCAGTGAGAGGTGTCGCAATCTTTCCATTATTCTTAACAAACTTGTGATAATAACCTGTTAAGCCCAAAAATCCACGCAAGATTTTGAGAGTATTTGGGTGAGGCTAGTCTTGCATAGCTTCAATATTTTTAGGATCCACCCTGACATTGGCCTTTCCAACAAGATGACCCAAGTACTTGACTTCTGAGGTGCCAAAAGCACATTTAGATTGTTTCAAGAAAACTTGGTGTTGAGAGAGTAGATGAAGAACTTGATCCACATAAGCAAGGTGGTGTGTCCAGGTTTTTCTATCGATGGGGATATCATCAAAGAAAAATAAGACAAAATTACGGAGAAAAGGACGGAAGACATCATTCATGAAGCTTTGAAAAGTGTAGGGAGCATTACACAAGACAAAGGCCATGACCAAAAACTCATGGTGGCCCTCATGAGTTCTAATGGAAGTCTTAGGAATTTCTGCCTCTTTCATACGGATCTGGTGGTAGCCAGAACAAATAACAAGTTTAGTAAAGAACTGGGCACCACTCAATTCATCCAAGAGGTCATCAATGACAGGAATGAGAAATTTTTCTTTAATGGTGAGTTTTTTTAGGGCGCGAAAGTCAGGAAACATGCACCAAGAACCTTCTTTCTTAGGTACCATGACCACATGAGAAGAGTAGGGGCTCGTACTAGGGTGGATAACACCTACGTTGAGCAGTTCTTGAACCATTTTCTCATTTTCATTTTTTTGGGAAAAGGGGTTACGATAGGGACGGATATTGGGAGGAAGGCTTCCTGGGACAATGGGGAATGAAATTATCATGAACACCACGGGAAGGAGGGAGTCCCTGGGGAGTGGAAAAAACCACTTGATGTTTAGAGAGTATGGATTGGAGGTCCTACGGAATAGAGGGTGTCTTAGTTGCTTGTATGGCATGGAGTTCGGAAATAATGCCAGAATAACCTTTTTTGAGCATATTTTCCATGCGATGGGAACTAATGATCTCTGGGGAACTGGAGGTGCTTCCTTGGAACTTATATTGTTGGCCCTCCTGGTTGAATTGCATGGTTAATTCATTAAAATCCATGAGAATGGGACCCAAATTACTTAGCCATTCTGCACCCAACACAATGTCACAACCGCCCATGTCGATAGAAAGCATATGATATTTCAAGTGGTAGTCACCAATTTGGAGATGCACATTTTCACAACTCCCTCCACATTTCATGGACCCTCCATTGACAATCATGATTTGGAAATTATTGACTGCATGGATATAGCAATTAGTTTCTTGGGAAATGTGGCGATGAATAAAATTATGGGTGCTTCCACTATCAACAAGAATGATGACCTTCATATGCTTGATGTAACCAATTATCTTGAGGGTTTGGGGAGCAAAGAAGCCAATGAGAGCATTTAGGGAAATGACCGGTTCTACTTTGGGAGGGTCTGAGGGAGGGGTTATGCTAGTGGGTTCAAGTGACACAAACACAAGGGGAGCCTCAACATCCTCTTCTGAAACATCCTCCGAGATGGCCATAAAAATATTTTGTTCCTTACACTTGTGTCCCAGAAAATATTTGTCATCACAATTATAACAAAAGCCTTTGAGTTGGCGTTCATCCATTTCATCCCTGGTCAATTTTTGGATCTTTAGTGGAGTAGAAGGAGGAGTGGGATTTATTGGTTTAGTGCGAGGAATAAAGGAGGGTTTCTGATTTTGAGAAGAGACAACATGTTGTGCTCCCTTAGCTCTTTTAGTAGCCTCCACCCAACTCTGAGGCTGAGCAATGAGGACATGGGCATGAATCTCATCCTTGAGTCCACTGATAAAACATTCTCAGAAAAAAAAGCATCAGACATGCCCTCTGTATGAAAATCCAGTCGCTCAAAAACAGCTATAAAGTCTTCCATTGTGCCAGAATGTTTCAACTTTTTCAAACGGCCTAAATGGTTGTTCTCAGTGTCAAAGCGTTCATAAATATCTGCCACAAAGTGTGTCCAAGCAACATACCCTCGGCGAGAATTTTTTCTCCATTTCCACCATTGCCAATGTTCTTAATCTAGATGGAGAACACCATACCGGAGTTTTTCCACCTCATCTGTAATGTCGTAAAAGGAGAAATAATGTTCCATTTGAGTTACCTAGACAGTGGGATCTGATCCATAAAATTTGGTCACATCCACACGTGGAAGGCATAGGTCACGTTGAAAGTGATGGGGCTGAAAATTATGGGAATGAGAGGAAGTTTCACCTTTAGTATGAAAGGGTGGGTTAGATAAGGGAGGATCTGCAGGGATATGCAGCTTGGTGCAGATCATCGAAGTGACAGATTCAAGCTAGGTAGTAATGTCTTGTTTGAGGTCTTGTTTGAGTTCCTCGATTGAGGTGGCGATGGAGGAATGCATGTTTTTATTGATGGTGGCAATATTGGCACTGAGTTGTCTAACTTCTTGTTGGATCTCTATGAAATTAGAGTGAAAGGTATTGAAGCGAGCTTCCAAGTCTTGGCTACGGGTATGGGCCATGATGACAAGGGAACCGAAAAGGGGCGCGTGGAGTCAAACAATTTGCTGAAAAATAATAGGTATGAATGTGATAAGGGAGAAGAGATAAATCCAATGGAATGGGTTTCAAATAATGGTGCCAACAGGATCCAGACTTTTTTTTTTTTTTTTACACCTATGGAGTTCTACTCCGATCTGAAGAATACGCCAATGATGAAATTCCAAAATGCTTAATCAGGAAGAAATGTGTAGCAATTTGTAAACTTGAATGCAGGAGATACGTTTGTGTGGCAATAGATATTATTTGTTATGTTATTTGTTTATGTCCCCAAAGGTTAGGTATTCAAGGGTTCTATAGACAAGGGTTTGCCCTATGTTATAGCTCTCTGATATATGTGCGGGGTCCAACAGTAGTACTCAACCCAATATCTCATGGCACCAACTAAGGAGGATAGACTATGCCCTTAGTCGTACTACCCGACTACCCAGGTACTAGAGAGTATCTTCCCTAGTGTTGTTCTCGGTGGCACTATAGCAATCAGGTTGTCAATCGGTTTATCTATGGAGGGCTTCAGGAAATATATGATGATCTGTATACAAGTGATGTTTGATGCGCTTCCACTCGAAGGGGTACCAACAGGGGTTACAAGGGTGGCCAAAAGATGCGCTCTTAAGTACCACATTTATTTCCTGCATGTATTAATCCCCAACCGCGGGTTTATGCGCGTAACAACAGATCTTTGTAGCTTAAAGACGTCGGAATACGTCTCTACCCTGGAAAAAAAATTAACCCACAATTTTCTACCAAGGAAGGTGCTCTGATACCACTTGTAATATTCCAGATATAAAAAATTATGCATAACAAAAATAAATAGCTATAATGTCATATGAACAACAATATAACCAGAACAACACCACAATAATACCAAAATGATACCAGAAAGAGCACTTTGATTACTGAGAGCAATGTTGAGTTGCTTCTTCGAGGGGGAAACCTCCAGCAGGGCAAAGCTCTATTACAATAATATCCAAGACAAAAGTTCTCATACCCTCGACTCCTATTTATACTAAATATGTCTATCAAAAGAACCATCTAGAGGAAGATCCTTATAGAAGCGAAGTCTTCTATTAGGTCTTTTACATTGGACTTTTTCTTCCTTATTGCTAGGCCTTATTAATATTGACCTTTATTACATTGAAATATATTATTCTACCTGCATGAGGGGTTAGGTCCCTAACACATGTTGCACCAAAACTGGAGTGCGGCGTCGCCATAGGCTACTTCTACATAGGGTGCGACAATGCTCAAACAAGAGGAAAAGGCAAAATTCACAAAATTTCTAGAAGGGAATCTTCTAGAATATGAGGTGTCCTCCGATCGGTTTGGATCTTACTCGCTTCCCTGATTTAGTGGGATCATCCTAATCTCATCATCCATTCCTCTTTCACCTTATATAAAGAGGGATCTCTCATGGGAAATGTTAGGCTTGCTTATGCATGAAGAATTTTGTTCAAGATTACACTTGTGATAGATTTGCTTTAGCATTCCAAGTTAGGTTGTGAATCCTCTTCATCAAAAGAATTGGAGAAAAGGTGTGTGTGTGTGTTGAATCAAAGGTCCATTGGAAGGGACCTTGCAACATCAAGGCATGGGTTGTATTCTCCAATTTCATTCAATATAATGCAGTAATACATTTCTTCCCTATAAAGGTGTCTATACTTTTATTGTATAACACATTGATCTTATACATAGACTTCATTGGAATATATATATAGTTGTTCTCTCTCTTTGTTGGTGTGTGCTTCTTAATAGGTTCCCCATCCCACAAATCCAAATATGGAGAAGCAAGGACGACACTAGCAAGGATCAAACGTCGTTTAAATGGTATGTCATTTGCCCTCTTTGACCTAGTTTATATTACAATTAAATCTAAGGAGAAGCTTGTATTTTGCTTTGTTTTGTTCTAGATTCTTGTTGAAGTTAGGGATATTAGTTTGTTTCCGCACTTACCAATTTATCTAATAAAAAAATTTGCGACCATATTGGGGAACGTCATCTTTTGGTTTTTTGCTTCCTTTGTTGCTTTTAGCTTGCTTGCTTTTGGTCAATTTCATTCTCTGAGTCTTTGGGTGATCCATCTTGACTCCCTAGTTCTAAAAGTTCATTGAGAAACTTTGTCCTCTTTTTAATTTTTCCTTATGTTCAATCATCATCACACCCTGCTTGTGTAAACCAGAGCAACAACGTCGCACTGTGTTTTTCCATTTTCCTGCGATGATCCTTGATCGTCGCACTGTGATTTTATGTAGCCTCTGACGATTCCTGTAGAAATGTTTTGGAGTGACAGTCAAATTTTTTCTCCTTGCCCATATTTTTCATTACTTCTTGGGGTGAAATTTTAGTCTTGGTGAATGATTAATTGCAGCCTGGTTTGCATATTTTAGCCTGAATTTGATTGTTTCTCAAGTGATTAAGAGTCTTTTTCATAAGCTTCATAAGTTTTATCTTTTACTTCTTATTGCAATGGTATAATGTTAAGGATTTGTCCCTGATTGCTTGCTATATCAGTTGTTATTGATCTTTTTTAGTTTTGGATTGTTGTTGATTGGAAAACGATTTTTTTTGCATTAGACAAATAAGTTTTTCTTACCTTTTCATTTTTGCTTGCATTATGAGTTTAGTTTGGGAAATAGTGTTATGAGTGCATTGATCTTCTTGGACAACTCTTTCTTTTTGAATTAAATCTCTATTTTTGTTTGAAAAAGAAAGGATTGAAGTTTGTTCTTATATTTAATAGTCTTTACAAGAAATTTTTGCATTCAAATATTTGGAAAAGAGAAAATTGGAAAATTTAGTAGCTTTGATTGTTTGGCATCAATATCATTCAAAGATTGAAGAAATTGTGTTTTGTAACTTGTTGTATTCTGGAAAAAGAAACCTTCTCCCTTATGTAATTAGAGTTCATCGAACGAAAATATTTCATCTCATCTCTCTTTGCATTTTGTTGGGTCAAGGTCAACAACTTCATCAGTTTCATCTCCTCTTCCTTTTTGAGTAAGCAACAACCATTAAAATTCAGCGTAATTTTAAAATCTATCTAGCAACTTTTATTTTATAGAACTTTTATACACCAACAATAGCTAGGATAGCGCTTTGCAATAGGTTGTGAAGAACACTCTCCAAATCATCAAAACACACAATAGTATCTTGTTATAGGGAGAGTTTAAATCCACTTGCTACAATTTGTCCTGGGAATCCCTTCTAACAGAAGGGTCAATAACGAGGTTGCATTAGGGTCGGAAGAGTTACTCACCCTGCTTTGTTGGTCTTAGTGTAGAGATTGTGTGTATTATTGGGGGTCACTTGAGAAGAAAATCATGTGCGGACCTTATCGAGGTGATTTCGGGCTTAGATACCCTGCCCTTGCACGTGGATCGAACTATCGACTGCTTCCCTAGACATCATTGTCGTAATTGGTAACCTTGGTGGCCTATCTCTTTAGAGTCTTTACACGAGGTGATTGTGGAGGGCCAAGTCTTCATGGTACCTAGAATCGGCGTTGGCCAAACTCACTCAACCTCTTTGGAGGGTATACCCATGATTATGTGAGGGAGCTTGCACCAGGGTGTAAATCTGTTAAGCAGGTCCTCCACGTAACTTTTCCACCCGCTTTATCCCAGCCCCTTCTTTTCTTGATTTCACGACGTTGGATTTCAATCACCAACTAGTGACTTAGAAATAAGAAGGTTTGTTTGCATGTTTGATATACATATTTTATTAGTGGAGTGTTGTTTGTTTCTCTAGTTTTCCATATATTCTTTCATTCTTTATTCTGTGTGGTCAACATTGGCCCTCATCGTTCACATAGGATGCAAGGGTTACCTCCGAAAGAATACGCTCCTTTTCTTCCTAATTCACCAGAGGGTCCCTCTCCTGAAGGAGCAGTCAATAATGAATCACCCTCTGAGATTGTAATTTATACTCCCTTGGTAGAATCGACACTTCCTGTAAATTTGTTATTGAGTGTTATACAAGATCCATTTTTGCTTGGAATAAACTCTTTGGGAGACGTTGTTGTTGAAGACTATACTAGAATACCTACTAGACCTTACACAGAGTCTACTGTGGATGATCCACCCTTTCAGAGTGAATCATTTATAACTATGGTTCATACTGCTAGAATTTTTAATCCTAGCTCAGTTCCCGTCCGTTCTTTTTGGAAGACCTCCTCGGAACACAATATTTTTGACAAACTAGGAATGATTCCAAATCAACCTATGTCATCACATACAAATGTTACTTTTGTTTCTTATACAATACCATTAGATCATTTTATTGGCATGACAAGTAATGTTGTTACGGTTTCAGACCATTTGTTGGTTGGTTCTCATACAATTCTTCCCCTCCAACTCACTATCTCTATCACGGCTCGACAAGTTACACATGTTTCTGCTGGAAGTCCGGTCATAACTAAAGATCCTATTAGAACGCCACTTCCACCTAAATAAATTCCATCACTTCAACCTTGGCATAACGCTCTTAATACTTATGTTGCTAATCCTGCCCAAAGTCCATCCGGAGGGCCTAATCTTTTTATTCCACCTAGGTATAATGTTGCTAGCGGTTTTGTTCCCACACCTAACCAGATTCTTTCCGGAGGGCCTAGTATTCCTCCTCCACCTCCACCTAGAAGATCTAATCGTACTGGCCCAAGTAGCCACAATCAAATTGGAGGCACAATTCATTATGTCACTTCTGGTTTTCAAATTCTTACTGGAGGCCAACCTCAAGTTGGGGGGAAACCCCAATTTGGGGGTCATAACCCAGTTTATGGACAGTATATACCTGGATCACAAATTCAACCTTGGAATTTTCCTTTCCAAGGAAATAAACAATCGCTTGTGGGGAAAACTCCTGAATTAAATGCTTTTGTACCCTCTAAACCCAGGCAACCATATCCAGGCTCTGTAAATCCTACCTGGGGTCAAGATTTTAAGTCTAATGCTCCTTTTCAAGGTAGCGTACCAAATCAACCAACAAATGTTGGATACTTGACTCAAAACCCTCCACCACTGAATTTGATAGGACCCTCTAACTATTTACAGACTTCTTATGGTCCTATTGGTATACCTACGGGATTGCCTCCTCAAAATTACCAGTTTCCTCAAGTGAATAGACAATTGTCGTTTTTAGCTACTTTGGATTTACTGTATTTATATAGGATTTTGAATGATCCTATTTTGCATTCTCCTTATTGGCTAGTCATACCTTCCAAATTACCTTCATACATTCCTAAGTTTGATGGTCGATCAGGATAAGACCCAAATAATCACGTCATGACATTTCAACTTTGGTGTTCATCCAACTCCTTGATCTATGACTCCATTCGATTACGTCTTTTCCAATGAACTCTTATGGATTCGACAACCAAATGGTTTATCGAATTTCCACGAGGATTCTTCAATGATTTCAACACCTTAGCTATGGATTTGTTAACGCATTACTAGTTACCAATACGATATGAGACAGGAACCGATATTTTGAGTTCATTTAAACAATCCTCTTCTACTCACATTTTAGATCATATTCATGAGTGGAGGAGGAGAAGATGATTAATCAAAGTTACCCTTCTTGATCAATTATTGGCTGAGTGGTTTACCAAATCACTCATCAATCATATCGCTCATGATGTTTCCATGGGTGGTGTCATCACTGAAGAGTAGGAGATTAGTTGTGCTCAATATTTGGATCTCATTTATTCACAAACAAGCACGATATATGACTTGATCCCTGATGCTCCTCACCCGTCTACAAATCCAACCCCAACGCCTCGAGTAGATTCTCATGTTGTTGATGGTGTGATTGGAACTTTTCACGCTGAGACTCAGTCCAAACAAACCAGTCATTCCAATCCCAATTCTACTACTGCTAATGTACAAAATGTTACTCCTACAACTTCTTCTCCCAGTAAAACCTCTGAGGTTAATATGATTCAGTCTACACCTACCGGTAAAAATCAAAATAAAAAGAAAGGGAAGGGAAAGAATAAAGAGGATAAAAATAATAATCAACAATCTGATCAACCCAAGACTCAGCGAGCTGATGATAAATGAAAGTGAAAACCTCGTTATCCTTGCCTTATCTTTGGTGAGGACCATTATACGAAATATTTTCCAAGACATGTTGAGGTTACTAAGTTCCTACAAGGGACCAGAACGTCTCCTACACTCATCGTTTTGTCACAACCTTTCCTTCTCAACAACAGGCCCAATTTGTTATTCATGACCAAAATTCTCCCTCTACCACATATTATGTACTTATGTGTATTGGTGACTCCAAGAAGAACGAATTTGCAGTCGGTACTCAAGCCAAAGATTATTCTCCTTCTAAAGAGAAAGTTGATGATTCACCACCTCCATTGGTTCAACCTCCTCCATCAACTTCACCTCCCAACGGTCCTCTTCATCTCGAATGACCGAGTCTAGATACAGTTCTTCGTCCACCTCCTAAGGGCTTCGTTTGTAATTCATCATTTAACCCCCATTCACATGCCACTCAAAACTACATTATTGTAGAAGATCTTGCACAGGAACCTTTTGCAATGTCGGCTCTCAAAGTCCTTCAAAGTTGTCCTACGCAATGAAAGGATATGTTAAAGGCTATTGGTGGAATTTATCCTACCAATACAAAATTGATAATATTTGAATTGGAAGATCACATTCCAAGGCTCCCTCGTCCATTAGCATTTCAAATACATGTCATTGTGGAAAATAAGAATATTTTTCGAACTGTTGTTGATGAAGGAGCTTCAACTTGCGTAATGTTAGTCACTTGTTGGAAATCCCTCGGATCTCCTGCCCTTACCGAGTCACACAATAATTTAAAATATTTTAATGGTACAGAGTTTAAACCTTATGGTGTTCTTCCTTCGTTATCTATTATGTTATAAGGAAAAGTGGTTACTTTTGAGGTTGAGGTGTTTGATGCACCTCTCGATTACAACCTTCTACTTGGCCGTAGTTGGATTGATTCTATACGCGCAATTTTTTCTACTCTTTTCTATGTGATACATTTCCTTCACCAAGGTAAATTTGTTACCGTAGATCATATTGCCTTCTTTAGTCCTGATTCGCGCACTAGTAACGTTCCATTCATAGCGCAAACACCTCCTGGTTATGAGAATGTCAGTGAGTGTCTTTTAAAGGATTCATCGTTAATGGGTACTTTCCCCATTCCACCACCTGATGTTCCTCCTCCTTTTCTCGATTCGATTAACATGATTTCGACCACTGTTACGAGGAAAATATCTCTATGTCTAGGGGTAAACCACAACAGATGGAAATGGCTACAGAAATAAACTCTAATCTCAAGTATTCTATATAAACAAATATGCTAGCAAGAAAAGATAAAATTCCTACCTCATCCATATGTTCGATGAAGTCCATTGTTGAGCACTTGACCCAAAGCGATACACCTGCAACTAGTCCTCAACAACCAAGAAACACAAGCATATGGTGATAATATATAATTTTAGAAAATTCAATAACATAATCCATCAACATTCATAACAAATACGCCAATGGAATAACAATTCAAATATTCACAAGATATCAATTGGACGAGAAAAAATTATTTCTATTAAAATGTAATCAACAGAAGTGAATGAATTACAAAATTTTGTGTCGGCACAGTTCGGAACCAAGAAACTAAGTTCCTTCTAGTTGGGCCTCCACCACTTCAATCCTCCACCAAAGGAAAGCTCATATAAGAGAGACAACGAAGTTCTCAATCAATAAGGGAAGAGCTTGGGGTTTGAACAATGTGTTCATACTTAAAGGACAAAGGGATGCAGACTCAATGTGACGTGAATAATTTCTCCAGAGTAACTTTTCTCTCAAAGTTGAATTCTTCTCTTCTTTTCCCTAGCTCGGATTTGGCCCATTTGTAACCTTCAAGTGGAACTGAAGGGTCGAGTCAGAACATTTCTAGTTTATGGAAGGCCAAGGATCATAGATCTCATGATGTGACATGGAAACCTGACACCATTTTTTAATTTTGAGCAAAAATCTCGATGTGCACGGGTTGTAGTGGTGCAACCTGTGTATATGCATGTTGTAATATAGGTAGAGCGTGTATATGTAGAAAAATCATGTTTTTAGCTCTAGGATTTGCAAAAAGGGACTTCAAGTCTTCATAGGGAAATGGAAAAATTCCCTCTGTGCAAGTTTGTATAGGGTGAGGAAAATCTTGCTATAACATATGCCCCCTAATGTGTGAGGTCAGAGGAGTATTTTCTATGGAAGAAATGCATTATAAGATCTAGAAGTGGAGTAATGGGGACCCATCTGGAAGAACTAGCTTCTCATGACAATTTGTATTGACTTTGCATACATGGCTTCCAATTTGAATTACATTGCATATCCATGTGAAAATATACCAAACAATTGTTCATGGCCATGAATAGGCAATACAAAGGTGGTAACTTTACAAAGGCTATCATAGTCATGAACAAGGCCCAGTAAAACCAGTCTCAAAATGACTCTAAAGATATATGTATACAATGGAGTGCAATCTGATCTCCCATGATCACTGAAGTCACACAGGTACTGGTCCAATGAAAGGTAGCAACAGCTTAGGGAAGATGTGAATATAAACTGATGTCTTCAAGTCTTCTTCACAATACACCAATGGTTCAATTCTACATTGTGTGAATAAAGGAGTTGAGGTCGAACACAATGAGACTTCATTTGATTATTGTTCATTGAGGTATATTGTTAACAAACGCGAGATAGCATATCGATAATGAAAGTAGGTATAAAGGCACAGAGTACATTCTTACAAGTGTGAATAAAGGATTCGGGGTCGAACACTTGAAGAATCCATCGATCATGAGATATTGATGTATTCCCAATTGTCGATGGTGAGAGAACCTACCACTAATCACTGCAAGCCTCCACTTTTTTCCTAATTAATGTTTATGGTCCATCTGCATACATGATAGTTTTCTGAGAAAACCTGGGAATATTAATGAAACAAATAAAATTCTTGTGGGATTTAGATTTCTCCATATCTTTGGGAGAGGTTTGGGGTCCATCCCCATGCCAGGATCCCTAGGGTAGTATTTTTTCACATTGGATCCCCATTTTTGCACACTGGATTCGTTACCATGTAGATCATAGGTTTGATTCCCTTCGACTTCAAAATTGAAGTTCTAGACCCTTTTATCCCGATTGGGGGTGCCACATGGCACACTCTAATTGATCCACGTGTCATGCTTTGATTCAACCACTTGGAGCATAGTCAACTTCCTAGTCAATGCACAGTCATATGCCATGTTAGCGCACAGTCACTGCCACGCCAATGCTACGTTAGCATGCCATTCCATCCTGTTGTACTGCCACATCATCATCTGTGTAGTACACGTCATGATATGTACATTCCACTTGTCAGATCTATACTGCCACGTTTCACGACAGTATAGTGCCACATGTCATCCTTGTCAACATTTTTTTTGTTTGTTAAAAACTTCAGAACGCAATAACTTTTGCATACATTGTCCATTTGATCTTGTTCATGTTTCATTGGAAATCTCTCGTCGAGTTATTCACAATGATTTTTTTTCATCATCATTTGAAAACATTAAATTTTTTATCACAAAATCCATCTGGATCAATAGTGCTGAGGGAAATACATAATGTCTCATATGTTTGGCACCCAACATATCATAAGACAATTGCATCGGTAAGAAGCCAATACTTTTGGCCAATAATTAAGAAAGAATTGGCTAATTACATAGACATGTGTCTAGAGTGCCAGAAGGTGAAGATAGAGCGTAAACATCCAGCTGGGCTATTACATCCATTTCCCATTCCAAAATGGAAATGGGAAGTAGTTACAATGGATTTTATTACTAAACTACCCATAACAATGAAGAAACATGATTCCATCATGGCGGTGGTGAACAAGTTGACGAAGGTTGTACATTTTATTTCTGTGAGACTACACACAAGGAATCAAATATTGCAGAGATCTATATGAAGGAAATTTCTAGGCTACATGGGGTGCCTAAGGAAATAGTTTCAGATAAATATACAAAATTCACATCCAAGTTTTGGAAAGGGTTGTTCAAAGGATTTGGGACGAATTCAAATATTAGTACATTGTATCACCTAGAATCAGATGGAAAAACAGAGAGGACCAACAAAATAATTGAATACATTCTCAGAATGTATGTGATGGACCAAGCATTACGTAGTGGAGTATGCTTACAATATTGGGTATCGGGTTTCATTAACAATGATCCCATTTCATGCATTGTATGGAAGGAAGTTTAACACAACGGTAAGTTTGGATAATCTAATAGATAGAGCTATCATTGAGCTAGATTTGTTGAGGGAAATGGAAGAGAAGATGACAAAAAATGGGAATAATTAAAAGTATTCCTAGGACAGGAATAAAAGTTATGCAAACAATAATAGAGTTTTTAGATATTTTAAAGTGGGAAAACATGTGTTTTTAAAATTGAAATCGAAAAGAATTTCGATAAGACTGGGTTGTAACAAACCTCCCGCTTCATACGACAACAAACCTCTTATAACAAGTGTAATTTTATTTTATTTCTGTGTGTGCGGGTGTACAAGGGTAATAAAGACGTTATACTCTGCATCGCAACACGACGACGAACATGACACATGCAATTGTGACAACAACCTAATGACCTAAGACGCACATCAAGCATCTGGAAGCAGTGAACGAAAATAAACCGACGAAAAATAAGACTAACTACCCACCCGTCCTACCCCGCAATGGTTAGGACCTCCAGGACACGTAAGCAACACTTAACCCAGGTTCCCATCGATTTGACCATTTAAGGTCTCAGGGCTAGAGATTGTTCTGAGGAACCAGGAGGTGTCTACATCCCACCCAACAGAGGCAAATCAAGCCTACTAAGCTAAGGACAATCATTCTAACAACCCCACGCACCCAAAACAATTACACAAGTGACTAGAATCTCTTACAGTGATCAACCAGGCACTTTAAACRTTTACAATACCAAGTACGAACATTAATTAGAAAGAACTTCAACACCCTCAACGGGAAGCGCTAGCTAAAAACGACTTCGCCAATATCCCTGATCAATCGTCGTGTCCAGCTATTCAATAGTTACTGCMTGTTTTAATCATCTATTACGAGCCCAACTTAGCACGTCTAAAATGCATAGTATCTTTAAGGTACAATCTAAATTTGCCTTAAAACAAATTCATTTGCACAATTCTAAATTACAAGTGTCAACAGAGTACCATCTAAATCAACATATAAAGGACATTACTAAGCAAGTCTAAATCTTCGACTCGATTAATAGTTAAAAATATAATTAATCATTAATTGAAATACAACTAGCATGTCTAAATTATAAACTAGCCATTCATTATAAACTTGCAATATTTTTAAATTGGAATTGAATGGAGCATGTACCCAACACCACATAAAGATGACAAGGCAGGTTACAAAAATAAAGAAATTTGTACTTGCAATATTTTAACTAGAATTTATTACATCAGTTGTCCATCATTAATTAAAAATAAAACTGTCGGCCACTGAATTGTCTAGAAATATAAGTGGCAGTTATTGTCAAAAATAGAAGTGATTGTTGTCAAGGGAGTATAGTTCAATGCAAATAAATTGCGGTTATGCGGTTGAAAGGAAATCATAACTACTCTATTCAGTGCAACTAAATGTTATTATCACTCTGACCAACCAATCAATATTATTGTCGGAATAACAGAAGGTTGTCAGCACTAGGGAGCCAAATATACTAGCCGTCGGGTAAAAGAAATGAAAACGCAGCCATCAAGGGGCAACTTTCTGTGCCACACTTCTGCAAACCCAGGCTACATTAAAGGGGCAAAATCGTGGTGAAATAAGCAACACACAGTCATCGAAATTCATGAATGCCAGTACATTCAACTGCGTTGGCCAGAACTAAGGTCATGGTAAAAACGACCAGCTCAGGAAGGCGGTTGAGCAAATCGTGGGCATCCTTATGAGTGGCAAAAGGCGGTCCTTTACACAGCAATTCGTATGTTTTAAACAGGAAAATCGTATCATCTGGTCAGGCAATTCGTGGTTCAAGAACTCTCATTTCCTAGATTGAGTGGTAACTGGTTTAGGTTTTTAATCTTATCAATGCTATTGCCTGGTGCGTGCATATAAATGGTGTATGCATTTAACCACATGCATATAACTGTTGTATGCATAAAACCAATAAAGAAAAATGTTATACTTCTTTGTTGTCATCCACACATGGGTTTCATGTTATATATATGGGAGGTTGATGATTGATAAGACTCCAATGGATTTCATTGTAGCAAGTATGGGGTCTGTAAAAACTGTTGTTCTAAGAACCACCGTCTTACATAGAAAGCTAGCTAAATTTATTTTTATAAAAGCAAACAGACAGAGCATCTATGCTGGATGAAATAATCAATTATGTCAAATTTTTACAACTGCAAGTAAAGGTTACATATTCAACCTATATCTTTTGCAAGATTGACATGTGCAGCCAATGATAGTTGTGTTGTTCTTAAAGCTCAACCATTTTGCAGGTTTTGAGCACGAGTAAGCTTGGCGGTGCAGCTGGACTTGGGCCTCTAGCTGTTAATTTTCAGCTGAGGTAGATGTTGATGGTTGAATTATAGTGACTATAGAAAATATGTCATGTTAGTGGAAGAGTGACGTGAGCTTTAATTTGTTGCTGATGCTATCATTTTGGGTTTCCTCAGGGATATGGCATTCGGGCATCCGCGGCTCTCGGTCAAGCTGGTCTAAACCTTGAGAAAAATATTTGAGGCATAAGGAGATGGACATGAACGCAGCAATCACCCATTTACAAAACAAAGGTCTTGGTTTGATTCCAATTACACAGGCAATTACCATGTCTAATCGATCTCGAAAGCCAGGGATCGGATCTTCGATTAAAGATTTTGTTGCCAGCATAATTTACAGTATAAATTACAAATTAATTTATAGTATCATTTACGATCTACTGAATAATTTATAATCTACAGAATAATTTACAATCTACAGTACAAAATACAATTTAATCTACAGTAAAATCTAAACTAAGTCTGTGACAGTAAAACGGTTAACAATATTACCTTCGCTATACTAGTAAAACACAGAGCATTCAACGATTGTTGTCCCAATGCAGAGCATAAATTCGCATAAGTCAACACTAAAAAGATTGGCTCGGAATTCACAGGCCAGAGGTATAAAAAGAGCGGAGCAATTTCACCTTTAGGTAATAAATGGCAGAGTTACTAGGTAGACCAATTGTAAAAAGACACAAAAACCACACAGTAAATTCGCCAAGAGAGGTATCAACACAGACTTAATTTGCCTGGAAAAGAAAGGGAAAACGTAGAGAGATTAAATCGCAAGGGGGTGCAGGACAACAAACTTCCAAGGACAACAACAGAGGTTGACGGATGGGTTCGTCCTTCGCTCCACCATCCTCGCACAAAAAAGCAAGGCGTTGAGATCCATAGGTCTTTTAACGCTAAAGTGACGACCGTAGATCGAGCTCATGGCCGACTACTTAGGCGAGGACTGGTGAGCCAGGGACGAAGGATAAACAACCTCAAGTTCACAATCATCACACAGGGCCATCACGACATGCGGGAAGATGAAGGTCATGGGAAATCAATCTACCAATCAATCAGCTAGGCTATAAAAATTTCAGTCATGAAACTAGACAACCAGTTGACCTACCCAATAAATATGTAGAGCAAAATCATAAATCCTACAACAATCTACCATTCAAACGAAGAAACATATCGTTGCATGTTCGCCTGCTCTGAGTGTCGTCCGCTCGCTCCATGCAGCTCTCGCTCGCCGATCGTTGAGACTTCACTGGTACCTCCCAGCCAATGCTAGGGGTACTCTTTGTCCCCCTTAGCCCCCCGAGCCACAAAGGGGCTACACACACTATCCAGATATTCTGACTAGCTCCCAGCTCGCCTTGCAAGGCCGAGCTACCACTCCTCTCTGAGCTGGGTATCCCAACTCCCACAAGTAAATCAGTCAAGTCGATATTTCTGCAGCGTAACGTTACACAAACAGAAGATGATCCTTCCTCCTTCTCCTCCCTTTCTTTTATAGAGTTTTGAACTTCCTTTCTTTCCTAAAATCTAATTAAATTACAGTTTTAAAAATAAATTCCCAAAAATTCCTCTCCATACAAGTGTCCCTCATCCCCTATGATCCTCCATGAATTAATTTCTTTAATTAAGTAATTCTCTTTATTTCCCTCACCCACCTAGAGTTACTCCTAGAATCACTCCTAGCTGTCCCCAAATTCCCTTACAGGTTTTAAAGGCTTTCCCTATTATGAAGTTGCTAATTCAGTTTAAAATTAGAAGGCTCTTAAATGTAGATTCTTTACTAAGTTGACTTCTCGTTTTTTCTCTTAAGTTCCCCTTTTTCCTTTTTGTGTTACCTCTTTTCCCTAGTTTTCTATTTTTTTATTTTCCCTCTTTCCCCTTTTACTTAGAATTCAAAAAGGCAGATGTGGAATTTAACCCCTTTTCCCCTTTATCATTAATTTAGTATCTTTTAAAATTATCAAAAGATAAAATCATTAAATCCCTCTTTACATTTTATATCCACAGATTTTATTTTTTATGAATAATTTAATTCTTTCTCCCTTCATGTGACAAAATTTTATGAAGATCATAATTATTATTTAAGTGGTTTTTATTTTAAATTTTATTATTTTATTTTATTTTATCTAACTATTTTTTTATTTTTATTTTTTAAAGGTAGACTAAATTTACCCCTAGCGAAATTTTAGACTTAGAACTTAGATTTGTACTGGGCGACATTTAATTAGGGAAATTGTTTTAAAATTTCTTCACATGTTATTTGTCTTAGGGCCATCTAGGTTCATCCCTCTATCATCATCAACGCGGTGTGCCCTTCAGGACGTACTAGGTTCTCCAAGGGTGCCACTCGCCTCATTCGTTCCTTTGCGCAACGTTCCCTTCAGGACGCACTATGTGCTCCAGGGGTGCCACTCGTCTCTTAACTGATTGGTAGACATCAATAACCCCTAGAGTCAACACTCCGCTAGGTGAACTTGTGGGAGACTAAGGGCCTATAAGGAATAAGGCCCCCGCCTTATTGCGCACCCCTTAGAATCATCATGAGCGACTGTCGCAGTCTTCCCTCACGACATCGTGGGTCCTTTCGAACTAGGTAATCGTTAACCTACATTTCGAGCCACGGTGGGAGTGCTAGTAGGTTGTGGCAGGGCTGTTGTCCACACCTCTCCCTCAACATCTCTGGTAGTCGTGTGTGACCACTTTACTCCATATGTGAGTTTGGTCGGCAAGCTATCTTCAGCCTGCATCGTCAAAAAATCATGTCAGAACATATCCACATCATATCATCTAGTCAGATGCACTAATATCACAATAAAACAATCAAACCCCAATGGCACACTCCCTGACTCAATCCGGAGTCCCAAGGGGTTCCATCAATGCCTTTGCATCCTCAAGGTCCAAAACCCTACACACTCAGTAAAATCGAGTCAATAGCACATGTCTATGTCAATGTAGTAAAACAACATGTCATCAACCCATAATGCATCATAATCAAAATCAAAAGTTTTAACAGCATAAAATCCAGATCACTTGCGAGCAAGTGTCCTCAAAGAATAAGTTCGCTCAGTGCGACAGAGCGGGATGTTACATACACCCCCTCTTGGTCTAAACTTTGTCCTGAAGTTTCACAGTATAATGCCGAAATAAAGTATATCACAGTATCATATGTCTATCTATCAAACAAAAATGGAAACTATTGGCACATATCATATGTGTCCTCCCAGGTCGTTGAGTGCAGACTATAATTGTCCCACTGGACCTTGACCTGATCTATCGTTCAACGTCGTAGCTATCGAACGCGATGATCCAAGATGCGGATCGGCTTATCCATGAGCGCCCCCTCGTCCGATACCTGCAAGGAACTCATGTCAATAACATGTGTAGGATCACTAATATAATGTCTCAAAACAGATACATGAAAAACATTGTGCATATGCCTCAAGGAATTAGGCAAGGCTAGTCGATAGGCCACGGGCCCCTTTCTCTCCACAATCTCAAAGGGTCCCATGAACCTAGGAGAGAGTCTAGCTCCCTTCCCAAACTTGATCAAACTCTTATGCGGTTTAACCCGCAAGAAGACTCGATCGCCGACCTCGTAACTACGGTCGACACGGTGCTATCGGCATAACTCTTATGTCGATCCTGTACTTCTTTAATCCTTTGTCTTATTGTTTGCATTTGCTCTTCCATTTCTTGGATCGCTTCTGGTCCCACCAGGACCCTATCATCAAGCTGATCCCAACTCAAGGGCGTCTGACATGGTCGCCCGTAAAGAAACTCAAAAGGTGCCATCTTAATGGTGCTCTGGTAACTGTTGTTGTAAGCCAACTCCACCAGTGGCAAGAATTCCTCCCAACGCTTTTTTTGGTCCATCACATACATGCGCAACATGTCCTCCAAGGTTTGGTTTGTTCGTTCAGTCTATCCGTCAATCTCCGGGTGATACGCAGTACTAAAGTTAAGTTGGGTTCCCAAGGCCTCTTGGAAACTTGTCCAAAGTCGTCTGGTAAACATTGATCCTCGATCGGATATAATCCTCTTAGGCACGCCATGCAGCCTCACAATCTCACTGATGAAAACTCTAGCTATGTCAGGTGCCTGATACGTCGTACGCATAGGAATAAAGTGAGCACTCTTCGTCAGAGTGTCTACCACTACGAAAATTGAGTCATGTCTCCTTTCCATCAGTGGCAGTCCAACAATAAAATCCATCGAAATAACCTCCCATTTCGATTCTGGAATGGCATGTGGTTGTAGTAATCATGTTGGGTGTCTATGTTCAGCCTCTACCTGCTGACATTCTAGACATCTGGCCACATACTTGACTATGTAGGCCTTCATTCCCTTCCAAAAGAATAAGGGTTTAAGGTCTGCCCTCATCTTCGTGACTCCTGGATGAGCCATGTATACTGCTCTATGAGCCTCACTTAGGATCAACATCCTCAACTCATCGTTTGGCGGTATGTAGATCCGATTTTTAAACCTCAATAAGCCATCGCTATCAAATGAAAATCCCTCAAATCGTGGTACCATCATTGTGTTTTGTCCGATAAAACCCTCCACCACTTTGTACCAGTCATCGTCACGTTGTAAAGTTAGAATCTTTGCACGTAGATTCGTCTAAAGAGGAAACACCGAAAAGATGTGTGGTCTTTAACTCAATGCATCTTCCACTCGGTTCACTGTTCCTTTTATGTAATTAATCTCAAAGTCGTACTCGCTAAGCAATTCCGACCAACGTCGTTGTCGTGCGTTCAGGTCACTTTGCGTAAATATGTGTTGTAGTCCACAATGGTCAGTCTTTAGTTCAAATTTTCGTCCAACAAGGTAGTGTCTCCAAACCTTCAAGGCATATACGATGGCTAATAACTCCAAATCGTGCATCGCGTAGTTCTCCTCATGCCTTCTCAGTTTCCTCGAAATGTAAGAAATCACTCGTTCGTCCTGCATCAAGACTCCGCCTAAGCCTTCCTTGGATGTGTCAGTGCATATGAAGAAGTATGCATCCATGTCAGGGACCTTTAGCATCGGTGTGATTGTCAACAATTCCTTGAGCCTTCGAAACGCTTCTGCACATTTCTCGGTCCAAACAAACTTCTTGTTCTTCTTCTACAACTCCGTGATCGGATTTGCTATCTTCGAAAATCCCTCGACGAATCGTCGATAGTATCCTGCTAAACCCATGAAGCTACGTACTTCTGGGACATTCGTCGGCGCAGGCCATTCCATAATAGCCTCTACCTTGGCTAGATCCACAGCGATTCCTTCGTCGGAGATGACATGCCCTAAGTAGTGAATCTTCGATTGATAAAAAGAGCATTTGGACAACTTCCCATACAATTTGTTCTCTCGCAGACACTGCAGTACCAAGCGCAAGTCCTCGTCATGCTCCTACATCGTCTGAGAGTAAATCAAAATATCGATAATGAACACTTGGACAAACTTGTCCAAGTACTCGTGGAACACCCCGTTCATCAAACTCATAAATACCCCTAGGGCGTTTGTTAGTCCAAACAGTAAAACAGTAAATTCGTAATTTCCAAACCTCGTCTTAAAGGCAGTCGTAGGGACGTCATCCTCCTTGATATGTAACTGGTGATACCCTGATCGCAAATCGATCTTGGAGAACATCGTCGCACCCTTCATTTGATCGAACAGATCATCAATTCTCGGCAATGGATATTGATTCTTGATCGTGGCCTTGTTCAGTTGACGGTAGTCAATGCAAAGCCTCCACGATTCCTCCTTCTTTTGTATGAAAATAACAGGTGCACCCCACGGTGACACACTAGGACGTATCAGTCCCAGGTCCAGCAACTCCTTCAGTTGCATTTTCAACTCTTGTAACTCCGGGGTCGACATCTGATAAGGCGTTATTTCTATCGGTTCAGTCCCCGGTTTTAGGTCTATGGTAAACTCCAATTCCCTTTCTGGCGGCATCCCAGGTAACTCCTCCGAAAACACGTCCGCAAACTCTCTCACCGCCGGAAGGTGTTCTAAACCTTCTGGGATTCCCTTGTCGTTTAACGCAAGGATAGCATAAAGCTTGCACCCCTTGCGCATGCTCTTCCGAAGTTGCAAGGAAGAGATGAACCTCAGGGAAACTCCCTGGTTCCATCCTACAATCACACGTCTCTGCCCCTCATCATTTACCAAGCTCAACCATTTCGTCTTACAGTTGAGTATCACCTCATGCGATTCCAACCAGTCCATACCAATCATGACATCATAAGATCCTAAGATCGTGATGTACAGGTTGGCCCTTGTGATAAACTTTCCCAGGTTAAGGATACATCCAGTAACCTTTCCTCTTAACTTTTTCTTGGCTCCCGAAGCCATCTCTACGAAGCTAAACTCGTCATGTTCAACCGCCTTTACCTTAATCCTTTTCAGTGCTGCACCAGAAATGAAACTCTCGATAGCACCGGGATCTATCAAAATACTAAGGGTCTGGTCAACGACGGTACCTGTCGTCTCGAGCACAGTCGACTGGTGCTCTGCCTGGCGGTTATTCATTGCTTCATGAATCTGATGGGTCTTTCCCATATCTCCCACGGTAGTGGGTCTGGTTGATCCAGACACTCTAGTCCTCTCCACTGGGCAGTCACGCAGGGTTGAAATTTGTAATAATCCCAAGTCGCAGGTTGAACCTCGCTCTTATACCATGTGTAACAGACCTCCCGCTTCATATGACAACAAACCTCTTATAACAAGTGCAAATTTGTTTTTTCTGTGTGTGCGAGTGTACAAGGGTAATAAAGACATTATACTCTGTGTCGCAACACGACGACRAACATGACGCATGCAACTACRACAACAACCTAACGACCTAAGACGCACATCAAGCATCTGGAAGCAATGAACGACAATCAACCGATGAAAAATAAYACTGACTACCCACCCGTCCTACCCTGCAATGGTTAGGACCTTCAGGACACGTAAGCAGTGCTCAAGTCCAGGKTCCCATCAATTTTGACCATTTAAGGTCTCAGGGCTGGCGACTGTTCTGAGGAACTAGGAGGTGTCTACATCCCACCCAGCACAAGCAGACCAAGMCTACTAAGCTAAGGACAATCATTCTAACAACCCCACGCACCCAAAACAATTACACAAGTGACTAGAATCTCTTACAGTGATCAACCAGGCACTTTAAACGTTTACAATACCAAGTACGAACATTAATTAGAAAGAACTTCAAAACCCTCAACGGGAAGCGCAAGATAAAAACGACTTCGCCAATACCCCTGATCAATCGTCGTGTCCAGCTATTAAATAGTTACTGCTTGTTTTAATCATCTATTACGAACCCAACTTAGCACATCTAAAATGCAGAGTATCATTAAGGTACAATCTAAATTGGACTTAAAACAAATTCATTTGCACAATTCTAAATTACAAGTGTCAACAGAGTACCATCTAAATCAACATATAAAGGACATTACTAAGCAAGTCTAAATCTTCGACTAGATTAATAGTTAAAACTATAATTAATCATTAATGAAAATATAACTAGCCTGTCTAAATTATAAACTAGCCATTCATTATAAACTTGCAATATTTTTAAATTGGAATTGAATGGAGCATGTACCCAACACCACATAAAGATGACATCAGTTGTCCATCATTAATTAAAAATAAAATTGTCAGCCACTGAATTGTCTAGAAATATAAGTGGCAATTATTGTCAAAAATAGAAGTGGTTGTTGTCAAGGGAGTACAGTTCAATGCAAATCAATTGTGGTTATGCGGTTGAAAGGAAATCATAACTACTCTATTCAGTGCAACTAAATGTTATTATCACTTTGACCAACCAATCAATATTATTGCCGGAATAACAGAAGGTTGTCGGCACTAGGGAGACAAATATACTCGCCGTCAGGTAAAAGCAAGGAAAAAGCATCCATCAAGGGACATTTTTTTGTGCCACACTTCTGCAAACCCAGGCTACATTAAAGGGGAAAAATCGTGGTGAAATAAGCAACACACAGTCATCGAAATTCGTGAATGCCAGTACATTCAACTGCGTTGGCCAGAATTAAGGTCGTGGTAAAAACGGCCAGCTCAGGAAGGCGATTGAGCAAATCGTGGGCGTCCTTATGAGTGGCAAAAGGCGGTCCTTTACATAGCAATTCGTATGTTTTAAACAGGAAAATTGTATCCTCTGGTCAGGCAATTCGTGGTCTAAGAACTCTCCTTTCCTCAATTGAGTGGTAACTGGTTTAGGTTTTTAATCTTATCAACGCTATTGCCTGGTGTGTGCATATAAATGGTGTACGCATTTAACCACATGCATATAACTGTTGTATGCATAAAACCAATAAAGAAAAATGTTATACTTCTTTGTTGTCATCCACACATGGGTTTCATGTTATATATATGGGAGGTTGATGATTGATAAGACTCCAATGGATTGCATTGTAGAAAGTCTTGGGTCTGTAAAAACTATTGTTCTAAGAACCACCGTCTTACATAGAAAGCTAGCTAAATTTGTTTTTATAAAAGCAAAGAGACAGAGCATCTATGCTGGATGAAATAATCGATTATGTCAAATTTTTACAACTGCAAGTAAAGGTTACATATTCGACAGAAATCTTTTGCAAGATTGACATGTGCAGCCAATGATAGCTGTGTTGTTCTTAAAGCTCAATCGTTCTACAGGTTTTGAGCACGAGTAAGCTTGGCGGTGCAGCTACACTTGGGCCTCTAGCTGTGAATGTTCCAGCTGAGGTAGACGTTGATGGTTGAATTATAGTGACTGTAGAAAATATATCATGTTAGTGGAAGAGTGACGTGAGCTTTAAYTTGTTGTTGATGCTATCATTTTGGGTTTCCTCAGGGATATATGGCATTCGAGCATCCGCGGCTCTCGGTCAAGCTAGTCTAGACCTTGAGAAAATTATTTGAGGCACAAGGAGATGGACATTAACGCAGCAATCACCCATTTACAAAACAAAGGTCTTGGTTTGATTCCAATTACACAGGCAACTGCCATGTCTAATCGAACTTGAAATCCAGGGCTCAGATCTCCGGTTACAAATTTTGTTGCCAGCATAATTTACAGTATAAATTACAAATTAATTTACAGTATCATTTATGATCTACCGAATAATTTATAATCTACAAAATAATTTACAATCTACAGTACAAAATACAATTTAATCTACAATAAAATCTAAACCAAGTCCGTGACAGTAAAACGGTTAACAATATTACCTTCGCTATACCAGTAAAGCGCAGAGCATTCAACGATTGTTGTCCCAACGCAGAGCATAAATTCGCATAAGTCAACACTGAAAAGATTGGTTGGGAATTCGCAAACTAGTGGTATAAAAAGAGCGGAGCAATTTCGCCTTTAGGTAATGTTAGCACTTGGTAAATTTCCTAGAGGTTGAAAACAGAAGAAATCTACAAAGGTAACTTATCCAACCACTTTTGAAGCTGGTATATAGCCCTTCCAACTTCATAGAGGGATCTCTCTATATGATTTAGCTATGTTTCCAATTTTAGATATTAGGCTAGGTAAATAAATAGGTAGGTTTTGTTGTTAAAGTGTTTTTTGAATTGGTTGAGACAGTCAGCACATCCGTTGGGCTATGGGGTCTGTGTTTTAATAAAATGTGAAATCTGAACCAGAAACACAAAGGGAAAACTTTCACAGGGAGAGATAATATAATCACTGGATCTTTTAGTAGCTTAAATGATGATTAGCAGAAAAGATGAGAAAGATAATTTCAACAAAGAAGCAGTTAAGAATTCCTTTATTGAAAACACCAAAAGAAAAATACTAAAATCTTTCGAGTCAGAAACAGGGTATACGAGATAAATCCTGCAACATTCGTTACTCTTAAAGGTTAGATTCAGAAAACAGTATGATAACAAAGCGAGAAAAACATTCAACTTGGAGAAAAAACATCACCAGTGAATACACGCAAGAATCCTGTAAAAGTGTCTCATTTTTATTAATGGAAGATCTCTTCAAAGATATTACAGTCTGAATAGCGTCAGGGTGTGAAGATCAACAACCCTCAATACTTCGAAGGGTGAAGTATTTATAACTCCAATTACAAACGTTCCTGTCATAAATGACCAGGACGTGCTAAATCTATTTTTAGCCTAACTAATTTAACAAATTTCCTAAATCTAGGAACTGCTTGATGACTTGGTGTAACTGCACGTTGATTTCTGGGTAGACCGTTGATGAAATATTTGCACGACCTCATATGACTGGATAGCTGACTGGACCTGGACAGCTCCTCTGCTAATCGATCAGATCGCAGAGTTCCTCCCATCTGAGATGACTGGGCACGTTGACTTTGAGCAGTCTTCGATACACTTCGTCCATTTCTGTATACTTTGCGAATGTAGGCTTGGTGAGGAATATGTATCGAATCTCATGTTGGATACTGATGTTCCACTGAAGGGCATCCAGGAATGCCTTACCAGTGATGTTCCCTTGTATGCCTGCAAACTTTGAACCGTCCTTAGCCACTTCGGCTAATCTCTTCTTGTAGTCTGGGAGTGTCATCAATTTATCATTGATCACTTTCAGACCAGGAAGACCTTTCTTCTGGAGAGCTTCAATCTTGCTGAAGAATCTATGTACCCCTAGGTCCATGGCCTGAACCTTTTCTTCCAACTGAAGCATTAATCCTCTCTTAGTCAAAACCCTTTTGACCTCAAGGATGGTCTCTGTTTTGTCTTCAATCTTCATCTCTTCCAGCTCTTCCCTGGTCTTAGAATTGAGGAATTTGATGATCTTGTTCGCTTGTGTCGGCATGTCTCCCAATTCCACTCTGATCTTCTCAATGGCCTGTTTGCTTCTCAGCACCAACTCATTCTGCTCTAACATGATCTGGATCATTGGCCATATTTAATTCATGGACTTAGTGATGTCTCTCCATACATTCTCTTTAACCTCGGCCATAGTCTTTCCTGCCACTGTCTGCTTCCAGAGCTGTTGTAACTCCTGCTTGAGTTGCTCTGTCACTTGCTTTTCCTTGGAGAGGCTGGTCTGGAAGGAATTTTTGAGTTCCTGAAGGTTCTCAACTTCCTTTTTAAGCATGTTGATCTTTGTCTCCTGCAGGTTCATCTTTTCCATGGATTTAGCCAGATCGGTTGTCTTCTCTTGGGATGTCATTGGAGTCGCGGATGGGACTACTGTCACTGATGTTGTGCTTTCTCCTGAAATCGGAATGGCACTCAATGGAATGACTTCCATTGGCTTCAGCTGCTCCTTCTCTTTTAATAGTTTCTCCATCTCAGCTTCCATTTCTTTGAGCTGTGCATTCTGCTCCATGAGCAGCTTGAGAATTTCAT
>SNQJ01S0001062.1:137892-161025 GCA_010110895.2 Picea sitchensis
CCTCTGAATCCTCAAGGTCCAAAACCCTGCACACTCACTAAAATCGAGTCAATAGCACATGTCTATGTCAATGTAGTAAAACAACATGTCATCAACCCATAACGCATCATAATCAAAATCAAAAGTTTTAATAGCATAAAATCTGGATCACTTGCGAGCAAGTGTCCTCAAAGAATAAGTTCGCTCAGTGCGCCAAAGCAGGATGTTACATGGGTTGTTTCCCAAAGTTAGCAATGTGATATTGTGGGCCTTTTGAGATCTTAGAAAATAAAGGGCCAGTTGCAAGCATGCTATCAATTCCTCGGCAATAAGAGTGCATAATATATTTCATGTGTCATTATTAAAGAAATATGTGTATGACCCTAACCACACAATTGATTGGATTGTGATCCAAGTGGAAAACGAAGAGGATTTTTGGGTGGAACTAGTATGCATCCTAGAACGGACAGTCAAAGTCCTTAGGAACAAATAAATCAACCCGCTAAAGGTCTAATGGACCTAGTATGGTATTGAATATGCAACATGTGAGCACGAAGAAACTATGTGAGAGGAATACCCACATTTTGTTTTCAATTTTTAAGGAAACAAAAGTTTAAAATGCAAGACTCCATTTTTAGGCAACTAAAGTTATGGAACCACATCTCAGAATTCCTTATCACCTACGCTAACATCCCTGTCAAAATAATGGTGCAACCCGATGGAAATAGGGTGGTGAAGGGGGCACATTCCTTGGGTTAGCATGTTTAGAGAAACAAGAGATTATGGTTGGAATTGTTGTTGAAGTTGTGAAATGGAAAAAAAATAAAAAATTCTAAGTAATTTGATGTAAATCTATATATGTATTTTGACATGGTGTTATGCACCAAGGACGATGAAAAATTGTAGGGGAGGTGGAATGTAACATCCTTGTTATAATCCAGAGTTTAATTAATGCATAATTTAGATATAAAATGTGGCTATCGCCAAGAGATGTAATATGCAAATTGTATTTTCTGATGTTAATAAATAAAATTTGATGCTAGTTGCTAGGGGACATGGACAGAGATGGGGGCTGAGTTTTCCAAAAGAGAAGGGAATGTTTAAGAGGGGTCTAAGGGGAGAATTATTTATGGGTATTAATTCAAACCCACTTTCCTAAATTTTGTTATCATAAGGGACAATCTTCTATTTCCTGGTTGAGTGTATGACAGCCCATTCATTAAACTCATGTAAGAGGTTGGGTGTAAAAGGTCACATCCCATAGTTATTGCCAGCATGGGGCTGAAGTAAAATAAACATTGGGTAGAGTGAACAGTCGATTGGCTTGGGGGGAAATGAAATTCGTATGTCCCAATAGGGCAGTTTTTACATTCACATTTTTGCATGAACAACAATAGGAGAATAGAGAAAAAAGAGCATTGGAGCTAGAGCAAGAAGGTTGGGCGAATTCTGGAGAAATTTTGGAGATAAAGACTAAAGAACCAGGTTGTTGGGCCTAAATAGTGAACTCTTGTGTGAGTTTCAATGTAACAACAAGTTATTGTTTTTGTTTTCCAAGTAGTTTTCCGAGCAATGAGTTTCTTTGAGTTCTTGGTAGTGATATTCTCAATTACATGTGCCAGAGAGGCCTAGATAAATGAATGGTGTAGCTCAATGGAATAAGAGTAGTGAAGGGGCACATTCTTTGGGTTGGGTAGGTCGAGAGGAAGAGACCTGGAGAAATTTGGGATAGTTGTAGGAATATGCTAGTGGGTTGTGTGATATATGAGTTGTGAGTGGACAGTGAGAGGCACCCTTTTCTTGTGGATTCCTAGCCCTAGCTCAGGGGCAACTTGATATTGAGATCTATAATTGAAAGTATATGGTAGGTGGAATGTCCATCCGAAGCAACTGGTTGAACAATTGTTTTAAAAAGACAAGTGTTTATCTATTTTCTAAGTTATCTCATGAGTTAAATTGTTGTTCTTAACTATGTGTATGTGAAGAGTTTATTTATTGTTGTAAATGATTGTAATTGTTGCATTCATGTCATTTCACCATGTTGCAACTGAATATATTTAAATGGTATCATACAATAGTTAAATCTGTGTATAATTTGTAGTTGGTAAGCTACAAGAATTTAGTTAAGAGGAAAAAAAATGTTTTTGTGTGTATTTCCGAAAGTGATGTTCCTCGGTCAAGTTGGGAGACGTTACAAGATACATAATATAAATTATGTTTCATGATAATCGGTAACCTAGTTGATTTGTGGCATGTTCATATTGTCTATTTTGTTGGGCATAGCTAGTATAAAATTCAGAAAATACTTGTTTTTTCAAGTTGTGATAAAGTGTTGTAATTGTATCCCTTGTCCATTCATTGCTTTGAAATTAAAACTATAGATTAATTTGAAAATTTATGGTCAAGTGGATTGTATGCATAAGTTTGTAAGTTGCAAGCACATAAATACTTATGCACATCATGTGTTTATTTAAAAATTGTGTTGCATGTGGATTAAACCTTTAACTATGTTCTTATTATTATTTGCTTGTTTACTTATGGAGTGTTATCATTTAGCTTGTTTATGTTTTAGTGCCTCAAACATTTTAACATCAAATTGAAAGTCCAAATTATCCATATTTCGTCATTATATTATTTTACTTCTATCTTGATGCTTTATGGTTGAAAAAATTAGAGGAATCAACTTCCAAAGCCATTTTAGCAATTGGTCCCAATTTGGAAATCTGGGTCCAAAAAACTATCTAAAATCATTTGAATCCATTTGAGGCATAAAATGACACTTTTGTATGGTTCAAACCTTATTATAGATCAAGCGTTTATATTCTACACATTGATACCTTTCCAGCGATGCAATAATCAGAGTTTGTATGAAAAAGTTATGCCTGCCACAAGTTGACCTACCGTATTGATCACCATGGTGTGAATGGATGCCACTTCATCCTCCATTACTTAAACGTGTGGGGCTAGCCATGTAGTGGATTTTCTATAACATTCTAGAAGGTCCAAACTTGATCGCTAAATAAGGGTTGAGGAAATTAATACGCTAACCCTAGATGGCTATCGAGCTATGTTAAATACCAAACCACTAGGAGGAGAAGGGGTTTCATTCTTTTACATTGTATCTTGTTCCATAGCTGAGCATAATAGTTGAGAGTGGTACTTTGTGAGCATAACAAAGGAGGAGAGATATTTTAGCAGCCATACAAACCACAATGTCAAAGGCAACTCCATAGATAGTGTCTCTTTCTTTGTACTTTCATTTGAAGAAAAGAGAGAAAACCGACCTCACCTTCTAGCTGGGATTTCTCCCATATTGGGTTTCCTAGGTTATATCTTGTGTTTATTTGTGGATGGTGTGTGTGTGAATTTATTTATGTTCTCTATTTTTCACATTTTAACTATTTCATACATTTTAAGCAGAAAACTAGTAATTAAAGAATCTGAGATCTAAATGAAATCAACCTTCATAGTAAATATTTTAGTATTTTATTAGATCTGTTGTGACGAATTGTCTAGTGGAATATCCACGATAGTTTATTGCAAATCACTAAAATTGATAAACCTCTAATTGCTTGCACTTGATCTAGGGCATGTGAGAACTATATTCCACAATTTATTTGTTATTTTTAAATAATTTCTTGTATGTGTTATCTCCTTAGGTTGTAATTTCAAACTTGTATCTATGTAGGGTAGGAATAAAGATTAATAATAAAAAAATGCCAATGATTATTCCATTTTCAATTAAGCTTTTACCTAGTCTTGGGAATTTGTTTATCTCCTTAGGTTGTAATTTCAAACTTGTATCTATGCAGAGTAGGAATAAAGATTAATAATAAAAAATACCAATGATTATTCCATTTTCAATTAAGCTTTTACCTAGTCTTGGGAATTCGTTGAATGCATTCACATCACTAACCCATCCTTGTAAAGATCATAATTTTGTTAAGGCGCCAAGCTATAAAGTCTTGCAAAATCTAAGCATATCTATCGAACAAAGCCTTGTTTTCACAAAAACATTAAATTGTGGAGATCGATATGTATGCCTTGTTTTCACAAAAACATTAAATTGGGGAGATCGATATGTATCTCTTTATGGAAGTCTTGCCTAAGATGTAACTTAGCCCTAAAAGATGTTTTTCTACAAAGAAAAAAAGTTTCATTATACTCTTTTAGAATAGAACTTACTAGATAAAGTCCTCATTGTGACATCTTGCATTATGGAGATTATATTTTCTATTAACTATGAAATACTACTAATTTTAAATCAAAATAAGTGTTAAATCCATTTATTTTGTATTGCAAGATGGAAATTCAAACTGCCATGAATAGAAGTAGACCTACTATTGCACAAATGAAAGGGTAATATGTTGTTGAAAAAGTGGTTGTGGCTCATGTGTGGTTCATAAGACAACTTTTATAATAATTTTTATTGCAATTGGTGTTGAAGAAATGAATTGGTGTTGAAGAAGTGAAGTGCAAGATAATTATATGTAATTTGGATTTTAGACATGTAATTTTTTCTTGCTATCAAGAGATCAATAATTAATAGACAATTAAAACAAATTTATTGTAAGTTGGATCTTGTAAAAAAAATTGTGTTTGTGGAGTGAAACAACTTTCTTTTGTTCCTGATAATTTTTATAGCAATGGATTATTGTACTCATGCCCAGACTCATGTGTAGATTGTAAGATCGTTCTTCTTTAAAGTTGCTAGCAATGTCATTGGTGGATTGTTAAATCTTAGAATTCTTTAAATTTTTACATCTTTTTTATTGAATATGCTTGACATTCATTTTGTTCCCATGTTTTCTAGTCTCTTAATAAATTTGATTGATATTAGAAAATTTGAGAGATTGATATAACTATATTTTAAAATTTTGATTATGTGGTGGCTAGCTTTGGATGGAAATCAAATGCACCATTAATGTTGATGATGAATTGGCTAAATTAACACTTAAAATTGTGGTAGATAAGTTGATAAGGATCTCTCTTTTGTCTTGTTTTATGATGCAAGATTGTCTATTGGGGTTCTTGGGTTATAAATAAAAGGAATGGAACGAACTTCTTGTTTAAAGATGTGGATGAACTCCATGTTAACTATGATTATTAGTTACTTTGAGATGTTTTTTATTATATTAAGTACAAGTTCTACTCAAAACTTGAATCCAAGGTCATGATAGTGAAGATATGATTGCAAAATGGGTACTGAATTCAATATACTAATCATCTTTGTTAATTGGATATCAATCTTGATATAAGAATTACAAAAATTGTGAAGGACCTGGATTTTAATAGATTTGAATTTATGGAACTGTACATCTCTAAAAGGAATGTTTTCCATGCTACTAGTTCATATCTCAAACATTGTTGTTGACACATGATGAGATGCACTGCATTATTCAAGATAGTCCCTACATGTGAAACTTTTGTATGGGTTGATCCAACCAATTTTATCTTCTCTACGTGTATCTTGTTCGTTTTAACTCGTTATATCGTCTAGCTAGTTGGAAATTTGACTCTCACTATTCATGAAGGGGGATTGGGTTGTTTACACATCAAGGTCCTTTTTCCATTATGTTTGCACACTCTAATGTTATAAGATTTCAATTGAAATATACCATAAATTTATTGGAGCAAGCACCTTGAGAAAAAAGGTGACACATTTTTGTGTAATTTTTTATTATTACTTTAATGTTAATAAAACAAAATGAGAAAACATTAACATTATATAACTAATCCAAGTTATAATTAATTCAAGGAATGTTTTTTAAGATATGTGCATTACAACCCAATAAATTCTTAAAAATAAAGTAATGTTTGAAGGGATTTGAAGTTAAATTAGACAAAGTGTTTGTTATATCTACCAATATGGATAATAATGGATTGAACTAGTCTTTACAAATGTCATAGGTTAAAGGTTTTACTAAATGATGATTTTTTCAGGAGATATTTGCTCAAATTTGGGAAGAAATTGTTGAATTTGTAGATTTGAGTGATTATTTTTTAATAATTCAAATACTCTCTAAATTTTTCAGCATGTTGATCCATTTCTACATTCAAAAATGTATTTTAAACAACAAAAAATAATGATTCTTATAAATTTATATCACCTGATTCCAACAAAAAAAAAACCCATTTCATAAAACAACTAACCAACACCTTTACAAATATGAAAACTCTACCACATCCAAACATCCGGATTGTTCCCATCCATAAGTCTTCAAATGACATAAGTGGGCCGCAATCACCATTATGATTAAGGTCTTCGCCTACTACGTGGTTGGTGCAACGCCACGATCTGATCTCCACTGTAGTTCGCTTCTTCTCGGATCTGGCGCCTGATATCGTATGGTCTGGTACGAAGCTCTTATTGGCTTAGTGTCATTAGTGTGCATTAAGCTCTAAATGGCTCAGTTCATTACGGAAAATGTTAGCGATTTGACGCTCCAAATTTTGGATTTCGGATATGTAACTTCTCCGATCTTGCTTGTTGTTGCCGACGTGCACGTGGCTAATGTCAGTCCTCGTTGGCAAGAGTTACGTGTCCATGTGTTGTTATTTCTAACATACCAACAACAATAACACCGAGGGCCGACTGCTCCACGTATCCATGCACCCGCAATAATAAATATATAAAAAATGGAAATAGTCAACGCTTGTCGATTTTGATCATATCGTGTGGAAGTATGCTTAAAAAGCACTATGTGGATTTTGATCATATCTTATGGAAGCATGCTTAAAAACCAACAGCATGAAGGTCAACCCAAGCATCTCAATCCATTCTAGAAGTATGCTTTGAAAAACAAGAGCATCAAGGTCAACTCAAGCATCTCAATCCATAGTTAGTACATGGCAAAGGTCAACTCAAGCATCTCAATACATAATTAGTACATGGAACGATATGAGTGCCCCATGTACTGCGCTTTGAAAAAACCTAGGGGAATCAAGGTCAACTCCAACATCTCAATCCACAGGTAGGACCCAAGACCCACTTTGGTCATTTCGTTCTTCGCGTGGAACACGTCAATGAGTTTTGAGATCCGCTAATAAATAACAGCGGGAGAGAAACGAAACCCATCCCCTGAAAATCTGTCGACTCCGCTGATTAATTAGTTTTAATTTTCCCCAACTTATATCTGCCTGCTTCAACATTTCTCTCCTTCGAATCTGAATTGTTGTTAATTTTCAATGGCCGCCATTTCCTGTGGTTCGACCAGTAGGGAGGATGGGGTTGAAGAAGTAAATAAAAGGTGCAGTTTGAGCTTCCAGACCGTGAAATACCTGAGTGAAGTGGGTGTGAAGAAACTTCCCAGCAGGTTTATTTTGCCCGAGGCCAAGCGCCCAAATGCCAATACAGTAGTAAGCACTCCACAACAATATGATCTCCCTGTTATCGACATTTCGAGCTTGGAAGGCCCTCACCGTCTCCAAGTTGTCTCTGCCATTGGCCGTGCCTGCCAAGAAACCGGATTTTTTCAGGTATAGTTATGTTGTATAAATCATTTAAACCCTACTAGAATGGACTTAGGATACGAAGACTTCATTGCTTAAAATTAATTTGCAGGTGACTAACCACGGTGTCGAGGAATCATTGATAAGCGAAGTGATGAGAGTGGCGTGTGAGTTCTTCGAGCTGCCCATGGAAGAAAGGAACAAATTTATTTCTGAAGACATGATGAAGGCAGTGAGATACGGCACCAGTTTCAATCATCTGAGAGATCGAGTTTTCTGCTGGAGAGATTTTCTGAAGCACTATTGTCATCCCCTCGACAAAATGCTTCCACTCTGGCCTTCAAATCCTTCTGATTATCGGTGAGTCTCTGTGAAAACTGATCAGATCGTCCAATGAATGAAGTTGATATTATGTACTGATTCTGATGAGTATAATAAACCTGCAGGAGCGTGGTGTCAGCATACAGCAAAGAGGTGAGGTGGTTGGGTGTGAGGATGATGAGCGCAATAGTGGAGAGCTTGGGATTGCCCCACAACAAATATATTGTAGAAAACGGTTTTAGTGATGAGGGCAGCCAAGTTATGGTTCTCAATTACTATCCTGCTTGTCCAGAACCCGAGCTTACCTTAGGCATACCACCACATTCAGACTATGGCTGCGTTACCATTCTTTCCCAGGATACTGTTGGAGGTTTTCAGTTGCTACACGATGGCCAATGGAAGGCAGTACGACCATTGCCCAACTCCTTCATAGTTAACATCGGTGATCAGATAGAGGTACTTATTAATTAATACTCACTAATTATGTTTCCCCTAGTGTTTAATATAACCATTGATTTATAATGTTCTCATGCAATATATGATACATTCAGATTCTGAGCAATGGAAGATACAAGAGCGTGGTGCATCGAGCAGTGGTGAACTCAGAGAAATCCCGTATTTCGGTGGCGACTTTGATGAGTATGCCTTTCGAAGCAGAAATCGGTCCCGCGCCCGAACTCATTGATGAACACCACCCGGCACTGTACCGGGAGACAAACTTCACCGCGTTTACGAAACTGCTGGCTTCCAAGGAGTACAGAGCAAGAGCATTCCTAGATTCCATAACACTTCCAGGCCACCACACACCAAATTAGTCACTGCACCAATTGATGACTTCCTGTTACCCAGAAAAGTCACTGCACCAATTGATGACTTCCTGTTACCCAGATTTTCTCGTTGATCTTTCCTCCTTTGTGTCAGTTAGACGAGTACGCACATAGAACTAAACTGTAGATCAATCAGATATCGACATCTTTCCTTACAATGTATTTCAAAACCAGAGTCAGAATCGGATATTTCCTTACAATCTAGTCTAGAATTCCACTTGCTTTTTTAATATGGGAAAGTTTCTTTAGCTTTTCTAAAAGGTTGAGTAATTAGTATTTGTGAAGAGGTGAGATACTGTGATTATTTGGCTCTCGATCTATATTACTTAATATAATTATTATATTTAAATAAGATGCAAAGAGTTAATTCACTATAAAAGTTTTAGTTGAAGGTGGGTTTATGGTCTATATGTCTCACTAACACACAGATGTTTACTATACGGCAATAAAATATAATTGCTTTGTAATTTATAAATTAATGATAAATATAATTTATTTGTAATTTATAAACTAACAAAGATTATACTTCTTTGATATAAATTTAATATTAAAAGTTGATCTTTATTATAATTGTGGAAGTTCAGGTGTATTGTAATTGTTTGGTTAACTTGGTATTTTAAAAATTGATCTTTGGAAGGTCAAATATATTGTAATTGTTTGGTTATCAACTTGACTTGGTATTAATGAGTTGGGCAATTTTTTTAGAAGGTTAAATATTAGAAATTTTAAAAAGATATAAATTTAATATTAAAAATTGATCTTTATTATATCTGTAGAAGGTCAGGTATATTGTAATTGCTTGGTTATCAATTTGACTTGGTATTAATGAGTCGAGTCAATTTTGTTTTTCAAAAAGTTCAACATTAGAATTTTTAAAAGATAATTTTTTATTATTTTTTAAAAACTTTTTTTTATCTACTTTCCATCTCATCCTTAGATTACTAAGCTTGTTTTTTAAAAATGTCAAATCCAATACCAAAATAATGAATAAGTAACACTTCACTATCTTGTCATACCAACTTCAACCATATCTCTGCATTCAAATGTGTCTATTGCTTGTTTTCTAAAAATGTCAAATTCAATGCCAAAATAATGAAGAAGTAACACTTCACTATCTTTTCATACCAAAATCAACCATATATCTCAATTCAAATGTGTCTATTCAAGTTCGTGTGGGGGAAGGAATACCAAACACTTCATTTCTTCATCCCAGCAATTAATTAATTATATGGAGCTGTACATTCCCAACAAGTCCAAGCAATAACAAGAGCATAACCATTCTTTTTTCACAGCCAGCCTTTGCCAAAATAACCAATGCAATGTTTGTTTTTATGGTTATATGTTGATGACTGAAGGTAACTAGCACAGCCACATAATTATGGCTGGATGAATGTAGGTCATTACATTTTTCATTAGAGAGGGTGCTTAGAATCTGGCCATCTAATTTAACATGGTATTTAATTTTATCATACTTGTTACAAACCCTAACCCTAACATAACCTTAACTCTAGCACATTAATTATTTTCAAAACCCACTTTTTGATTTCCATTAGGAGCATGATATTTTCAAAAGCCTCCATTCAACTTCAATTTTCATTGAAAAACTGTCACTAAAAGAGTTTGAAATCTAAACCTAATTCTATTACAAAATATCTAAAAATTTAAAAAAAAAATCTATTTCAAAAGAATTAAAACTTAATTTTAAAGATTTAAAACTTAATTCTGTTTAAAAATTTAGACCATAATCTTACTCAAATATTTAAAACCTAATTCCATTATAAGAGATCCAAACCTAATTCAAATAATTCTATTTCAAAAGAATTAAAACTTTAAAGATTTAAAACTTAATTCTGTTTAAAAATTTAGACCATAACCTTACTCAAATATTTAAAACCTAATTCCATTATAAGAGATCCAAACCTAATTCAAATTGCATGACCATGATTATTTCCAATGCAAGAAAACTTAATTCTGATTGGACGCTTGTAATGAAACTTCAAACAAAAAATTCATTGTGGTGGCTGATGAAAAAAACTACTGGAGAGATCCAAACCTAATTTTGATTGCATGGCCGCTTGTAATCAAACTTCTAACAGAAAATTAAATGGTGAAGAAAATGATCAAATTAACAATATTGTGACTGCTGATCAATGATCAAATTACAGAAAACCAATATTTAATTTTAGCCGACAGATAGACGTTGCCCCATTCGGTCCACGCACTCCACGAGCTGATAAAGCTGGCTCCACGCACTCCACCAACTAGTAACGGAGTTCCAGTGGCTCCACGCACTCCACCAACTAGTAACGGAGTTCCAGTGGCTCCACGCACTCCACCAGCTGTTAAATACGGTGAAGTTGAAGGTGCCCCATTCACCCACTAACAACAAATACCTGGTAAAAAGCCAAACAAATACCTGTTATAAAAAGCGGGAGGGAGCCGGGTAAAAAAAACCTAAATGCAGTAACAACTTAAGTTCATAAAAAAAACTTAAACTTAATAAAAGACCTATATGTAAAGTGAATAGAAATTGTTATTTTAATTATATGTAAAGTGAATAGAAATTGTTATTTTAATTAGCTTAATTTATTTTTTTAATACATGTTTTTGCTATGTAAGTTTAATTTATTTTAATGCATGTTTTGTCATGCAAAAAAGTTAATGATTCAAATAACGAACTTTCATTCATTGTGATTATTGTGTATTAATGCATGTTTTGTTATGAAAAAAAAAAAAAAAGTTAATAATTCAAATAACGACCTTCCATTCATTGTGATTATTGTTACTAAGAAGAATATTCTAGACATATAAAATACTGTTCATTAAAAGTAAAACGGCATAGTGAATCCTTGGCTTTGGAATGGTTACATGGAGTTGGAACAACGAAAAAGGATGACTGTAAGTGCAACTTGTAATGACATCTTGATTTCTGTATATTCCAAACCCAGCGCTGTATTCATACCACATCTGCCCAAACATTACGTTTATTGCCCAAACATTACGTTTATTTAAGTGATGCGTAACACTCTTCTTGCCATCACTTTCACAACCACAGCAAACATTAACAATATATATCATATTTGTTTATATGCGGATCGCTGTGCAGATAGATTCTAATGCTCTCGGGCTGGAGTGAGCTGAAGGAACTTCCACGAAGTATGCTAGCATATATGGTGGCAGCAGGGCACCAATCAATATTTAATTTAACATAAATCTGAGTTTATGACCATACACAGAGCTGTAATCATAACCCACACAGCATTCAAATTCATTCCTTGTGCCAGCGCTCTAACCAGACAGTAATATACCAATGCACACAGGCTTGGGAAATTTACTCACTGGCGATAAATGTGCACCAACAATTCCATTAAGAAAGGAATCGAGCTGCATGTGTTGTATAACAAATTAATGAAGTGTAGAAACCACATTTTAACCCAGTGATCAAATGAATTGGTGATAGAGATTAACTAATAATAAATTAATGAAGTGTAGAAACCATATTTTAACCCAGTGATCAAATGAATTCGTGATAGAGATTAACTAACAAATAGAGCTAGGGAATCCTTGCAGTCCTGGCACAGTGCTTATTGTTTATACAGTGTCCGAACAAGATATTTCAAATGTGAGAAAAATCAAGTATACATAAATTCTATCATATGGTAATGAATCACACCACACCATAAAAACCCAAATATATACATAAATTCAATCATATGGTAATGAATCACACACCATAGTTACAGAAAAATTTATCCTAAAAAGCCAAATAGGAAAGTCGACATCAAATGGATTTGCTCAGCCTTGTTATTTTTTTTAATAGCAATTGTACAATCACAATGGTGTTTTAGTTTTCTCTAGCTTTAGAAATTACAATCTCATAAATCTTCTCAGCTACCCTTCTCTTCTCTGCCAAAGACCCCTTCTCCAAGGTTGTGCAGAGATTTACAAGCTGAATTAGCTCACTAAGAAAAGTTGGAAGACCAAGCATCCCCAACTCTTCATCTTCTAACTCTAGTGCTATCCCTCAACTTTTGCTAATGTTTTAGTTCATGGCTCCTTTCTCATTCATCATTTTTTTCTTTTAATTTTTTAATGCTACATTTATTTTGTGTTTTTCTTGTTATGCAACACCTTGGAGGGGAGTGGAAGCAGATTGGACCAGCTTAGGGCCCTTCACACTATCAACCACTTCCTCTGGCCTTGTCATCAACCTCGTGGCCTCAATCCTTGCCTCCTATCCAACTCTCTAATCTAGCTAAGTTTTTCTTCTTTGTCGAGCCATTAAAACCATTTGACATTTGTTCAGATCCAATTTTGAATCACACCTCCCCACTCGAAGGCTTTTGGTCTCTATAAGGACTGATACACATGGGCTCCATTTGTTTGTACAAGCCCACTACTCCATCATTTATGAAGGATACTTGCTTCTTGTTTTCTCTATTCAAGTTATTGGTCTACCCTTATTTTGTTGCTACTAGAGATGTTGTGCCTCTCCCTATGTGTGATTTGATGTTGTAGGCCTAACCACCTTTAACCAAGTGATATTTGTTCTCTCTCTTAACTAAAATCGCATCCATTTTCCATAGGTATGACCTACCAAACATCATGTCACATGCATTCAATGGTGCAACTTTGTATTCTACTTCATCAATATAATCAACATTGATGGCAAACCTAATTTTACCTCTTTTAGTGATCCTCATGGTAGAATTCTATTGAATCCAACCCAATGAACATGGTTGTACTATATCATGAGTTTTTGGATGAATCTTATCTACAAAAGACTCAAAAATCATATTATAATGAGAACCATTGTGAAATAAACATTTTTCTTTTAATCCTTCATTTGAACTTTGATTTAGAATAGTGCATCCATGTCTCCACTTTCCATTGGTTGTTGCAATGTGGTGTAGACTACGGCTTCAAATGCGATGAGGAATTGTACCACTATGGATTTTGTCTTGGTTGCCTCATTTGTTCCTTTATTGGGCTTGAGCCACTTTGGACATAATTTCGAATGAAGTTTCCGACATTTGTCCATCTACATCACATTGTTTGCAATTTGGATTGTGGCTAGAATCTTCTTGGTTTTTGTCTTGCTAGTCTATTCTTGGCCCTATTTCTATTACCCCTTATTGGAGTCTATCTCACTATAGAAAGATTTCTTGCTCATATCATCAATGTTTTTCACACTAAAAAGTTGCAGTACTTTGAAATATGGCTAAATAGTCCTCCAAGGAACTTCACCACCACCCTCGACTCTTCCAAAGAGATACACATCGTAATGGCTTGCTTCCAAAACTTTAAATTGCATTATTGTGCACCTTTTCCTTGTTCTTCTCAAAAGTATTTCCATTTCATGGGTTGCTCCTGTTTGTAGCCTCTCAGATAAACTATGATTTTAAAAATGCCTTAAAGTCCTTCCGATTTGTAACAAACACTCTACAATGCCCTATGTCAACATTAATCATATCTCTACATTCAATTATATCTAATTGAACAATATTCAAAATAGCAAACACTTTATTCTTCAACTCATCAATTAATTAATTATATGGAGTTACCCACTCCCAACACATTAAGTAATAAAAAATCTTGTTTACCACCATAACCAATGTAATGTTTGTTTTTATGGCTATATGTTTTTCAAAATGTTTACCACCATAACCAATGTAATGCTTGTTTTTATGGCTATATGTTTTTCACACTATTTACCACCATAACCAATGTAATGTTTTGTTTTTTTTTATAGCTCGTGTTTTTTTTTATAGCTATGTGTTTTTTATAGCTATGTGTTGATCCTTGAAGGAAAGTAACCACTCACATCGTATTCAGGGTGAATACCTTGACTATGGAATGGTTATATGGGGCTAGAACATCTCAAAAGGATGGATGTAGGTGCAAGGACACCTTGATTTATGTATATTCTAAATACAATGTTGCATTCATATCGCATTTGGCTAAACATTACGTTTATTTAACTTCAATGCATAAAACTTATTTTCAATTGTTTATATGCATATTGTTGTGTAGTAAGCTCGCTTAAGGAAATTCGACATAGAGATATTTAGTTAAATATAATTTTTAGTTTATGATTATAATAATAATAATAATAATCTATTTTTAAGGTCACGGCTAAGCCACACCAAATTGGTGTATGAGACCCCCTTGTTTGTGGAACAAGGGACCCCCCTCCGCCCAACGATTTGACTGGTAAAGTCTACGGAGGTATACATACCCTACCCCCCTCTGGATTTGAACTTGTGACCTCTTAAGAGGAAATACATGTTCTTAACCATTAGACCCACTCAGGTTATATAATTGTATGCTTAGGACCCACAACTCGATTTATGTCTACTTAGAGCATTGACATAAGGAACGTGTTTCAATGCTATGTGGGTCATATATATCCTCAACTCGATTTATGTCTACTTAGAGCATTGACATAAGGAACGTAGACCCACATAGCATTGAAACACGTTCCTTATGTCAATGCTCTAAGTAGACATAAATCGAGTTGTGGATATATATGACCCACATAGCATTGAAACACGCTCCTTATGTCAATGCTCTAAGTAGACATAAATCGAGTTGTGGGTAACCTACCAATGAATATAGGCTTGGGGAATGTAGGCAATCGCATTGAATGTTCACCAACAACTCAATTAATAAAGGGATCGTGTTGCATGTGTTGTGTAGCAAATCAAAGAAATACATAAGGGATCGAGTTGCATGTGTTGTGTAGCAAATTAATGAAATACATAAACTATATTTTAACCTCCTGATCAAATGAATTGTTGATTAGGATTAAATAGCAATAGAGTTAGGGAATCATTGCATTTTTTAGACAATGTATGTGGCTTATACATGCCCAAACAAGATATTGAAACCATAGACGAATCAAGTTTACATCACATGAATCACATAGCAATGAGTAACACCATAATAACAAAGATTTTATTTTTGAAAATCCAAACAGAAAAGTTAGCATCAAATGGCTTTGCTTAGCCTTGTTTTCTCAACAATGCAAAATTACAATGGTGATTTAGTTTTTGAGATTTACAAATTACAATCTCATAAATATTCTTAGCATCCCTTCTCTTCTTTGCCAAAGAACCACTTCTTCAAATATGTGCAAAGGTGTATAGGTTGAATTAACTTATTTCTTCAGGAGTATGAAGAGCTGGAGGACTTTGTACCATCCATTCCGGTGTGGTTGGATTATGCTCAACAGCCCGGGGACTTGGAGCACATCTTTTGTTGTATCCACCGCCTAAAGTGATTGTTACGACCACGAAGAAATGAAAAATCCCAACTACGGATACATAAGGGTCGAAACTGCTAAGGGCATTCGATCTAGCGTAAGCATCTGGATAATCTGGAATGCGACGTGGCATACTTGAAAGCCCCAAGAAATGCATGGGAAAGAAGGTCGAATTCACCCCGAAAAGAGTGATCCGAAGATGGATTTGACCTAAAGTTTCAAGGTATGTTCGACCAGGGATTTTACCCACCCAGAAGTGAGATCATGCAGATGAAGCAAAAACGGTTCCCATAAAAAGTACATAATGGGAATGTGCAAAGAACCACTTCTTCAAATATGTGCAAAGGTGTATAGGTTGAATTAACTTATTGTTATAAGGTCAAGCATCCTCAACTCTACAACTTTTCCAAGAATCCTCAACTCTTCAACTTCCTAACTCCAACAATAGCAACATTCTAGTTCATGGTTCTTTTATCATTCATTTTTTTTTTCTTTTAATTTTTTAATGATTTAATTATTTTGTACTTTCCTTACCTATGTAGCACTTTAAATATGAGCATTAATGGATTGAACAAATGTGTGGGATCCTTCTTAATGTGAACCACTTCCTCTTGCCTTGTCATCCACCACATAGCCTCTAGCTTGGTTTCCTAACCAACCTTTTGATCTTACGGACTCTTCTTTCATTATTAAGTTATTAAAACCATTCAAGTTTTGGTTGAATCCGTTTCAAATCATTGTTGAATTTGCTACCAAAATAAATACCTTTTTATATGAAAAATATTTTAAACAACCAAAACATAATTACAGTATAATTTACGTGAAAGGGAAAGACTTCATTTAATATATAATTTTTATAATTTTTAAACTTTATCAATAAATAAATTATATTAAAAATATTTTAGGTCGCAAGACACAATTACAATTAAATGAAAAAACTTAAATATTGAAACAAATTGAATAGTTTATATACTTGGTTGAATTGTTAACAAAATAAATAAATTTCTACACTAAAACCACCAAAATATAGCTATATTATAAGTTAAAACATTTTTGAGATAATAAAATCAAGAATAAGTATTTTTTTTAATTAGTAATTAACCCGTAAATTTTATATAAATAAAAAGTATATTTTATTTTAACTCGTAAAACTAAAGAAAATCATATGATTCCCTTGATAGACTGAAATTCCTACTTTAAAAAGATTTAGAAATCTCGCAATGTCTTAGACAACATTCCAAAAGTTTCTACAGAAGATGAAGTTTTTCCTATAGAAGACAGAATTTGGGGTTAAGCGACTTGCAAACGAGAAAGCTAAGGACATCGAAGGATACCAATCTGAAATATTAAAAATTCGAGGGCCTATTATGATCCCTCACATACACAAGCTCTCCAATTTGGTAGTTAAGCAGGGATTCCCTAAACCCTGGACTCAAAGCCTCATTGTACCTATTTTTAAAAACGGGGATAAAATAAATCCCTCTAATTATAGGACCATTATGATTAGCCTCATTTTAGCCAAGATATATGGAATTATTTTGGAAAAGAAGATAGTCATATGCCTAGAAAGATACAAAAAAGGAGATAAAGGACATGATGGTTTTAGAGTTATCATTCAACCGTGGACCACCTTGTCGCGCTTAGGATCATTGCAAAGAAGTGTCGCAACAAGAAAACCAGTCTCCTTTTTCTTGTTGACTTTAGGAAATATTTTGACATTGTGTCTAGGACCAACCTTTGGAATAGGTTAGAAGAGCTAAAATTTCCCTCCGGGCTAAGAATCGTTGTGGTAAGGTTGTATGAGAATGTTATTGAAAATTTTAGGAGCATTAAGGGTTGGTCAAAAGAAATCAACTATGATATAGGAGTCAAGCAAGCTTGTTCCCTATCCCCTACCCCTTTTGGCATTTACATTGACAAGTTGGAAGCTTGTCTAGAAGATGCAGGTTGTGTTAGACCAACTCTTGCTAGCATAGTCATCATCCTTCTTCTTTACGTCGATCATATTGTTCTTATGGAAAGGAATCCATATGAACTCAGTGAGTAGCTTAGCATCCTCAAGGAATTCTATTCTAGCATAGGAATGACTGTGAACACTGATAAAATGAAGGTTATGATAATTAAATCCAACAAGATCACCTTTGATACTTTTGTATATGACAACAATACCTTGGAGGAAGTGCATTCATACAAGTATCTCGGAATTGATATTCATCACAAGCTCAATTGGAGCAATAGCATTGAGAAAAGGATAAATGGAGTGTGGAAAGCTTATTATGGTCTTGAAAATAATTGTAAATTAGTAGACCTTTATCTATGGGATAAGAAAAATATCCTCTTTGAGACTCTTTGTGATCCAGACTATGCTGAGAACGAAAGATACGCTTCATTCGCAACAAGATTTACATCACACTCTGTTGCATGCTTAAAGGGCTTCCTTCACCTCAATTATATATGAGAGAGTGAGAGGAGAACAATTCCCATGATGCATGTGGGATAAATTAGTCTAAGTTTATAAAATACCATAAGCGTGTAAAACACTAGGACTTCCTGGGCGGTCACCCATCCCAATACTACTCTAGCCCAAGTGCACTTAAATGTGGAGTTCTAATGGGATCTAATGCATTAACACTATGTTGTAAGCATGTACATAATACCACTAGGAAATCATTACATGATGTTTGTAATTAACAAATGAAGATGGAATTACATTCCATTCCCCATCAAAAGGGTGAATAGCATGGTTTATAAAAACCATAGGCTTGAAATATTGATTCAATGGAAAAGGTGGATGGCCACCAAGATCCACATGGATCATTCCTCCACCCTTAGGAAGCAATGGTCTCCATTGCGTCAAGTTCCCTCGGGAGATGGGGAAACTTCCAGTGAATATGAACCTTGGTTAGCCACTTTCCTTGTTGAAGTAGTTATCATCTTGTACTTTTCTTGTGGAAGGATGTCATGAACCTGTTGGAGATGTTGGATCCATTCAATAGATCTAGTTGCATGATCTTCCTTGGTCCGAGTGTGGGAGGACTCTGTTAGTGAAGATGCAGCAAGATGAGATATATCAATGGAGGTTATTGGTTGGAACTCCAAGCACACCTGAAAAGGACCATGGCCAATAGAGCTATGCTAAACATATGGGAGACTCTCATTCTCTTTGTGCTCCTCTACAATCTTTTCGACCTGATTTTTCTAGATAGAAATCTCTTGGGCCGAGGCTATAGTGGTCGTAGTGACCTTCTATTCATCGCCTGACTAGATCGTGAAGAGGGAAAACTTTGTGGTCTGAGAGATTACTTTGTGGCATTGTTTTTCCGAGATCAATGAAGTGGTAGTAGTTGGAGCTACCTATGGTATCCTGTAGAGCTGACCTCCCAGAGTAACAATGACATTACGAGGCTGAGACTTATAGATATCGTGGTGTTTCCACATATATGGTTGTCCTAAAAGAACATCACATACTTCAAGTGGAGCAACATCACACACTACCTCATCCTTGAAGGGCTTGATGCCATAGGACAAGTGACACTATTGGATGACATGGATGTCTCGTCCCTAGCTCAACCATCCGATGGTGTATGGTTGGGGGTCTGACATCATTGGAAACTTCAATCTCTTGACAACCTAAGCTAAGATCAGGTTCTTCTGACTCTCGATGTCAATAATGAAATGAAGTAGGGTCCCATTTACCCACATCTGCGAGTGGAAGAAGTTCTCCCCCTCCTCAAGCTCCTATGGTTCTTCTGGTTGTATTGTTGTGGTCGTGATGGTAGCAATGGGTTCTGCATCAATTATATGTGTCCCTTTATTATTCTTTGAATCAGATTTCAAGACATGTTCTGATTCATTTTCTTTGAGCTTGGCCATCAATGACTATTTCGAGTGAAATTCATCGATGTTGTACCAGGGGATGTTATGGAACTCACACCATTTTCCAATGTATTTCTTAGACTTCTTGCTACCCTTTGTTTCCTGCATCTTGGACTAGCTCTCTGGAGGTTGTCCTTCCTTACTTTGTCCTTTGTTCTGTGAGTTAGGGTTTCCTTTTCCATGATTCTTTTGTGGAGTATTTTCAAACCCAAGCTCCCACTTACTCTAATTCTTGAATTTTTTCTCAATTTTGATTGCATATCAATAAGCAGCTCCCATTGAGGAGATGTCCAAGAAATCCATCTTTGTTTGGATGTACCTCTCTATTTGGATGTACGTATGCAAACCATTGTGATACTTCAAACCAAGTGCCACTCAAAGTCTTTGATACCCAACTTTGAGCGCAAGGTTTGAAGCATTTGATTTCTTTTATGATGCAGAGTTGTCCATCTCGTGTACTGGTCATCATAGTTTTCGATGGGGTATAACTCCTCCTTTAAGGCATTTACGAAGGTTTCCCAAGTGGGTTCTCTCTTGAATAGTGTAGATTCATGCGCAATGTACCTCTCCCAGTAACCTTCCCACCAAGCTCTGACATGGGGAAGGGATTTAAGAAGCGCGAAGGTGATATTTTCACTATCGGAAAAATTTTGGATGGAGTAATAACCTTCTAACAGATTCTTCCATTTTTCTAGAGCATTTGCATCTATCTAGCCTTCAAATAAGGAGATATCAAAATTGACTTGTACCTTGAAGGGTGTTGCACCTACGAAATGGTTGCTTTTTTAAGATGCCTCAATCCCTGCCTTCAGTAGTCTTCAAAGGATCTGAGCAAATTTGTACATCATCTCGTTTCTTTGTCGCACGATGGCTTCCTCGAGCAACGTCTTGAAAGGATCTCCTACTCTTTCATATCTCTTTTCTTCCTCCATGGGAGGTTGTTTGGGATAACGAGAGAGTTGTCCTCAAGCGAAACTAGCTCGAGACTTAAATATCTATACCCTGACCTTGTTTGGGACCTACTCTGAGAAATGACAAGGAGCAGACTGCTCTGATACCACTGATCCAGATTATGCTGAGAAAAAAATGAGACAAAAACAAAAATATAACAGAGAACACATAAATGCAGTGAAACCCAACTTCTATTAATGAATAAGATAGAAAAACACTACAGAACACAAACTAGAAGAATGGGGTAGGTTATCTCTGAAGAGAAAGAGATGTTGGTTGTGCTTCATTTGCAACAAGCTTTACATCACACTCCATTGCATGCTTAAAGGGCCTCCTTCACCTCAATTATATATGAGAGAGTGAGAGGAGAACAATTCCCATGATGGATGTGGGATAAATTTGTCTAAGTTTATAAAATTCTATAGGAATGTAAAACACTAGGACTTCCAGGGAAGTCACCCATCCCAGTACTACTCTAGCCCAAGCATGCTTAACTGTGGAGTTCTAATGGAATCTGACGCATTAATGTTGTGTTGTAAGAATGCACATAATACTACTAGGAAATCATTGCATGGTGTTTCTAATTAACAAATGAAGATGACATTACATTCCATTCCTCATCAAAAGGATGAATATCATGGTTTATCAAAACCATAGGATTGAAATGATGATTCAATGGAAAAGGTGGATGGCCACCAAGATCCACCAGGATCACTTTGTCACTCTTGTTATATTGTATGGATGTGAAGTTTGGGGATGTAGTATCTCTCAAGAATCTTGGAGAAAGATAGAACAAATCCAAAATAATTTTATAACTTGTAATCTTAAAATTAAAGGGAATACACCATATCCTATCCTCCTCATAGAAGCGATCATTTCCATTGAGAGCACAAATATGATTAGTTACGTAATATACAAGAACAAGCTAAACAACATGGATAACAAGAGGCTCCCCAAAATTGCTTTAGACTCTAGCCAAAATAACCAACAACTCAAGTGGGGATGGCATAATGATTCCAAGTCTTGGCTAAATCATTAGGGAATAAAAGAAGAAGTTATTCTATAAGAAACTGATGATATTAAAAGTATTTTTCAAGATAATTTTAAGGATAATCTATGGTGCGATAAATAATTAGAGGATAAAAGAAAATTAAGATATTATAAGGAGGTGGTTATCCCTAATCTTGAACATCAAAAGTGTGTCTTTGTATTGAATAACGTTAAAAATAGAATCAATATTGCTAAAATTACAACTAATTCGCATGAGATACATAGTGATATTGGGCATTGGAAAATCCCTAAAACACCATGGCATGAAAGAATGTGTCACCTTGTGACACTGTTGGCATAGGGGAAGACCCAGGGTTCAACGCTACAACAGCGCACCAACAAAACCCTAACTACCAGCCCTTTCGGCAACACCTACGAAGCAGATGAAGTCTCACCTGAGGTAGAGGCAGGGGTGGTTGCAGGACTCAGGTGTCTGCAACCTTAGCTAGGACACAGATCTATGATTGTAATACTTAACAGAGCACTTAGCGCCGACATTTCATCAATATTCAACCACTATCTACTTCGCAGATAAAACAGAGCATCGCATCATTCATCCAGATCTGATGTATCTAAGCACTTATCATAGAGAGGTCGATTAGATCTAGTAGATTCAAGCACTAAGCAAATTCACATAGGTCAGATCTATATCCATATACATCATTATCACAAAGCATAAACAGATCTATCTATCTATATCAAAGCACTTAGCAAGTAACTACATAAACACATCACGACATCGCACAAAGCAGAGCAACACAACATATACGTGGTTCACCCCCACCCTGGGGCTACGTCCACCAACTCTTCTTCTTTATTAGCTTCTTCAATAGGTTACATGCACAGAGCCTCAAAACCCTACTCCACATAGGACAGGAGATCTGCGCAGCTCGCTAGATCCTCCTTCCCCGAGTAGATATAAGCACACAGCCTTCCACAGCCTCTTACAATGACTTGCACTTAGCTCTGCAAGTCTCACACAGTATGCACAGAGCACTTACAATCCTTCAATCACATAGATCTAGCACTTATCCATTCGTAACTCTATATCCTCACTACATCGCCTAGCATCTATTTATACTTTACAAAATAGGCCTAAACATGGGTAAACCCATGGGTCGACATCCCATACCCGTTACATAATCCCAAATCCCAAAAAGGGGTCGAGATCCCGCAATCTCTGCTTTGTCTTGCGCTCCGCCTTCAACAAGCTGTCGAAGTCCCAAAATAGGTCAAACTTGACCAAGGATCTCCCAAAACTTGGTCAAGGGCCAACAGACACTAAGAAGGTTGAAGATGAAAAGAATTTTCTCCTAGAGTACCCTGTGTATACCCGAACTAGATCTCAAATTCAAAATATATGTCATAATATCGACCTTCCTAACCTTCTAAGTCATCAAAACTACAATGATC
>SNQJ01S0001062.1:161035-174034 GCA_010110895.2 Picea sitchensis
GAAGAAGTGATGAGCCAAGTAAAATAGTTATTGCATGAATCTTCCACAAACCAAGCCCTCACATATGAAGAACGTGCTTATGAATAAATCTTCCAAGAAGACCCTGATGAAGCTTATCACATTGAATATCAAGAGGAGAACACTATGAGTTATGACCCTTTCGAGGATCTTGATGATATCCTGTTCCATGATCCTGGAAATGAAGAGGCCTCAGATGCAGTCAATCGACATATTGACACTTTCATACAGTTTGGAAAATGTGGATGGGACATGAGTCTTACACATTATTTTTGTCATCCCTATGATCATTAATGATTTAAACCTATCTGTTGCCTTCAGAAGGGTCAGTGGCCTGAATTCCTGAAGAAATAAGGGAGAAGAACTTTCCTTGAGAGAAGAAATTGTATTTTCCTTTGTAAAAACCCTATTAAAGAGGATTTCCACAGGCTGCTGTATACACAGGGTGCGGAAATTCCTGGTTTCCACAGGCTGCACTATAGCCAGGGTGAGGAAATTCCTAGTTTCTGCAGGTTGCACTATAGCCAGGGTGAGGAAATTCCTGGTTTTCGCAGGCTGCACTATAGCCAGGGTGAGGAAATTCCTGGTTTCTGAAGGCTGCACTATAGCTAGGGTGCGGAAATTCCTGTACATGGGAAAAACAAACGTCTTCTCGATGCTTCTAGAAGGAGAAGCTTCTATGGTGAGGTGGCCTCCAAACGGTTTGCATCTTACTCGCTTTCATGATATAGTGGGATCATCCTAACCTCCTCACCTTATCCTCTTCAACTTATAAAAGGAGACGAGCTCTCATGGAGAAAGTTAGTTGGATTGAGCTAGAGTTTGATTGAGTTGAACTTGGCTTGAGATTGTTAGCTTGGTTAGATTGGCTTTGAGCTTTTCTTTGTCAAGATAGATTGTGAATAGCTATCAGATCCATGGCCTCAGAATCCTTGGAGCAAGAAGTGTGTGGGAAGCAAGGAACTGTTGGAAGGAACCTTACGACATCAAGGTATCCGGTTGTAATCTCTCTTCCTATTATTTAATATAATACAATGGCATGCTTATTTCCCATAGAATTATCTATATTTTATTGCATAATTCCTTGATCATATGCATAGGTTGTCATTGAATATATTCTCTCTGCTTTCACTTTGGTTGGTTTGTGTTTTATTGCAGGATCAATATCACAAGAGCACTGGAGCGAAACAGGAACAACAAAGCCATAAGGAAGCGACACTTAAAGGTATGTCTCTTGTCTTTTGTTTGGTAGTAGATTCGATGATTGTAACTTAGGGAAAGCGTCATGTCCTGTCCTGTTTTGTTCTAGATCTAGGTGGATCTAGGGAGATTAGTTTATGTCCGCATTTATTGATTTATCCAATAACAAAATTGGCGACTCCATTGGGGACAAGAATGTTTTCCTAGTTTGTCTTGCTTTCTTGCTTTGATTGCTTAGTTTCTGTTTTCTGAGTCACTGGGAGATCCAGCTTGACTCTCTGACTGTTAAAATTCACTGGAAAACCTTCTTAATTTTTATTTTTTTCCATTTTTGTTTGATTTCCGCACCCTTCTTTGAGGGACAGTGCGACGACTTAGGATTTCCGCACCCTACCTATTTCTGGCCTGCGACGATCAAGGATTTCCGCACTATGCTAGTCTTCCAGCCTATGTGGAAACTCCACACTCTACCCATTTCTGGCTTGTGGCGATCAAGGATTTCCGCACTGTGCTAGTCTTCCAGCCTACGGAAACTGTGAAAAAAATTGTTTTTTGGTGGTTTTCCTTGCCCAGATCTGTGATATGGTTCTACAGTGATTTATTGAGTCCGATTACAGTCTTCTTGACAAAGTTTGAGTCTTCTTTCAACGATATTTTCCTTATTTTTTCTTTGTTTGCTTTTGAAATATTTGGTCTCTTGCTTTGAGTGTCTTTCAGTTTCAAAGCATTTGTTTTTCTTTAGAATTGTTTAATGAAAGACTTTCTTTTTCTTTTATTGAATAGTTCGTGTTAAAAGAAAAGCTTTCTTTGGGTTGCTTTTGTTTTGAAGAAGTTATCTATTGCTTTTAGTGTCTCTTTAAAACAAAAAAGTTTTAATTTCTTACTTTATATTAGATTGGGGGCATCCTTTCATTTGAAGTAGTGAAATTACATGATTTTTGGCATTTTTTTTTTGGTCTTAAATTCTGAAATTTTTTCCCCCTCATGGCCATGGGGGGGCATGAATCGTGTATTGGTGTACAGTCTATTTTGCTCATTTCTTGAGAATATTGATATTGATGAGTTTAATTAAATTTTGGGGCATTGTGCATCTGGAATTTAAATGTTTTCTCCTTCTCGTAGCATAGCTTTCATCGAAATGAAAAGATTGCATCTTCATCTCTTTGCATAACTTTCGAGTTTGTCAAAACACCATATTGTCTACGCCATCTTCCTTTTGAGTAACAACAACCTTAAAATAAAGTTCTTATAAAAATTGATTAGACGTTTTTATATTTTCTGGTAGCAAACCTACATTATATTAGTTGTAGGGCTTTGGAATAGCTGTGAAAGATAACTTTCCAAAGCTGCAAACAAACATAGAATCTTGAGTTAGGGAGCGGTGAAATCCACTTGCTACATTTTGTTCTAGGAAGCCCTTCTCACACAAGGGTCAAACCTGAGGTTGCATTGAGACTGACAGAGTTACTCACCCTGCTTTATTGGTCTTAGTGTAGATATTGCGCGTATTATGGGGGTCGCTTGAAAGGTATACCCACAATGATGTGTGGAAGCCTTTCGAGTTGATTTCGGGCTAGATACCCTGCCCTTGCGCGTGGATCGGACTGTCGACTGTTTCCCCAGGAATCACTGTTGTAGTTGGTAACCTTAGTGGCCTATCTCTTTAGGGTCTTTACACGAGGTGATTGTGGAGGGGAAAGTCTTCATGGTACCTGGAATCGACGTTGGCCAAACTCACTCGAGCTCCTTGGAGGGTATACCCACGATTATGTGTGGGAGCTTGCATCAGGGTGTAAGTCTGTTAAGCAGGTCATCAACGTAAATTTTCCACCCACTCTATCTCATCTCCTTCTTACTTTGTTCCCGTGACGTTGGATTTCATCACCAACTAGTGTGCTCATTGTGAGAAGGTTTTGTTTGCTTGTTTGCTTACTAGTTTTTTAGCGTGTGTTGTTTGTTTTCCCTAGCAGACTCTAGGTTGGATATTTATTTAATGGCTTTCGTTTCGGGAACGACCAATGAAGGGACCCCTGTTCCAGGGGAACCTTTTGTTTTTCCTTCTTACGGGAACATTGGTCCTCCTCACATCACTACTTTGAGCCTTCCAGGTCTCATAATTGGATTACCAGTATGGTTGTTTTCCACTCATGTAATTCTGAATGCAGTAAGTGATTCGGTCATAAGCACTTCCCCCCAAGAACATCAACCTCATGTTGATCCTTCGCCTTTTCACCAGTAATATCTTCTTCACCTTCTCCACTTGCAAGGTCTTCTTCCATTTCATCTTCTTCATCAAGTGAAAGCTCTGAAGCTAGTAACTCAGTGGATAAGAAGAAGAAGAAAAGGAAGAATAAGAAGAAGAAAAATAAAAAAGGGTCCAAACTTCCAACCACTACTGGACATGTTGGAAAGAAACCAATTACTGTTAATCATGTTGGGAGTGTTGATGATGCCAAGATCACCCAAGCAACCCGTAATCCCAAGTACCCTTGCAGGCTTTGTAAGGGTAGCCATCTTCTTAAGGATTGTCCTGGTCTATCCAAGGTTATAGAAGCATGGTCTACACATCCTCACCAACCATGTCGTCCACTTATGAACAACATGCTGATGACCTCCCGTCAACTGGTCAAAATACCCTTGGGAAGAAGAAAAGTAGAGTCAAGTTTCCTTGTAGGTTATGCAGAGGGAGTCATCAAACTCACCTTTTCCCTTGTATGAACAAAGCCTCAAAATTGTTGGAAGACATGACTGTTTCTCAGCTTCAACTTCGAGTTGCTTATCACAAGCTTACTCTCGACCCACCTGTAGTTGATGGAATGATCAATCCGACCTCTTTGTTGGTCAATCAGGTTGATCAGGTAGTCAATCTGGTCACGTCCTTAGTTGGACCAGTTGACCAAGTGGTCGATCCAATTCCACCCCTCGACCCCATTCTCTCCTTGGAGAGTGCAACCCAATTGATTTTTCTGATCCTATCCTCGGTCGATCCCACTCTCTCGTTAGAGAGTGAAACCCAAGTGGTCGATCCCTTTACACCCATCGACCCCATTCTCCCCTTGGAGAATGAAACCCAAGTGGTCGATTTGACGTCGTTATCAGTCGATCCTACTCTCTCGCTAGAGATTAAACTCGACAATGCCCATGTTTTTCTTGTTGATACAGAATCTACCGTACCGGGGGGCATTCCTCCTTCTCCTGTGGAACCTCCCCCAAGTAATGAAACCATCCTTTTTAATTGGGGTGTGCTAACTGGACCTCGTCTTCCCTCTCACATTCCTTTCCAGATTACAGTACTGGTTTGTGGTCGGGACGTTCCTCAGACGCTGATAGATGAAGGTGCGTCTGTTAGTATTTTGTCCTCTATTGCTTGGCAGGATTTGTGTTGTCCTCAGCTTGGGTCGATTACACAGAATATTTTAGCTTTCAACAGAAGAACCAGTCAGCCGTTAGGGACCCTTCCTCAGTTTCCTGGAAGCTTGGGAGGGAAAACTGTCTTTATTGTTGTCATGGTAGTCCAAGACCCCTTGGATTTCACTTTACTCCTTGGGTGGCATTATGTCGATACCATGAAAGCTATTGTGTCCACTCTTTTTCATGTGATATCTTTCCCTCATGATGGAAGAATTGTGACTATTGATAAACTTTCATTCATCAACCCTGACTAGATTACCTCCGTAAACGGTTTGTATATACAGACGGTGTCGCCCTCGCCACAAGTCAATTATGTGGCGTTGTGTCTTTACCTACCAATGACAATAAGCCTCTCGTTGTAAGCTCTGTCTCTTATGAATTAGATACAATAGTTGACATGGTGATCTCTTCGGTAGGGCTATTGAAGCCTCACCTCCTTACCCCTATCGCGACCCTCGACATGTGTTCCTTCCAGAGTGTGTTTCTTCCGTCAAATGAAGATCTCTTGGAAGCCATGACCGAGTTTGGTCCCTTGACATGGTCTCTTTCAGGAGCATTGTCCTCTTGGAAGCCATGATCATGAAACCAATTACGAGGATAGTTTTTCTTCTCTATGGCAACCTCGTTAAAAAATGAAACAGAGGTTATGAGCATAGTTCCTATTTCTGTGTCAAGCTCGTTAAAAAATGAAACAAAGGTCTAGGGATTGAACTTGGATTCTCGAGCATAGTTCTTATCTTGTGTCAAGCTCGTTAAAACATGAAACAACTTCCCCCTCTCTGTTGATTCAAGTCCTTCGTCTAGTATTTGAAGATTCATTTTCATTCACCTTTGAAGTTGGACGAAATGAATCTTGGGGGGGCAATGCTTCCAGCCTCTAGAATTCATCCTGAAGTTAAACTGTTGGTTTCTTAAGTTGGAGGCTAACTACCAACCATCCCTAGATTATGCGTTGGGAAGTCGCAAGCATAGTTTTTTTGGTTCAATCTTGTTAAAGAATGAAACCACCTACCTCAAGCATAGTTTCCTCTGGTTCAAGCTTGTGTAAAAAAATGAAACCAGGTCCAAGCATAGTTTTGGTTAGTTTTCAAACTTGCATAAAAATAAAATCTATCCCAAGCATGGTTTTGTTTTGTTTTAAAGCTTGCGAAAAAATGAAAACAATCCCGAGCTTAGTCTTTGTTCTTTCTCATGCTCATAAATACATGAGAATAACTTACCGAGCTTAGTCTTTGTTTTTTCTCATGCTTGTAAATCAATGAGAATGTAACCGAGAAAACTTTTATCACTTTTTCGGACTCGTAAAGGTTATACGAAAAAGGAACCCCTTGGAGTTCCCTTTAAGCTCTTTTCAGACTCTCTAAACATGAAAAGATTGCCGAGCGACCTTGTTCTTTTCATGCTCGTAAAAGTATTTGAAGAAAATGTTTGATGGGTGGTAGGTTATCACTTTTTCGGTCTCATCAAACTAATTTATGAAAAAGGAACTGAGAGAGTTTTCTTTAAGTGTTTTTCAGACTCTCTAAACATGAAAAACCCATGAGTTTTCTATCTTTGGACTCGTTAAACAAACATCGAAAGACCCACATGGGACCGAACCACTCCTTCCTAGGGTTCGTTAAACATACTCCGAAGGACTCATTCGAAGGATGAGCTTACAGTTCAAGAATATGTTATCCTCCTCAAGCTTGTGTAAAAATAAAGAGGTACTCGCTAGTAATGGTGGGGGAAAATTTGGGAAAGAAATGTGTTTAAACCTATATTCTATGGAAGAGTCACCTTTGAACATGCCACCCTTTCACTTGCTTTGTGTCTAGGTTGGAAAATCCACTTGTCTCTTGATCATACTCCTTTATAAGATTACAAATTGGTCTGTGATCCTTGTTGTTGAGTCAGTTTTTCCAAGGCAATTGTTGTGTCGTCAATATGTTCAAAAAGAAGTTCAACCCAGAAATCCTTCTATTGCATCGATCATTTCTACAGTCCTTAAGCCTTCTATTGTGTCGACCATCCCTGAGTCAGTCCTGAATTACTGGTTACTCTAATCTACTTCAAATCTTGTTACCCGTTTTGTGTCATTGATGGGGGATACATTAAGGCCCCCCTGTGACGAGTCTTTTCCTGTCGACTTCAATTCATTATCCAGGAATGAGACTTAGAAACTAATTGGTACTTTGCAACTTGCATGCCTCAATGGCAGGTTTCCTCGCTTTCGACAATGGGTTTTCATTATTGACCCCTGATCGGGAGATTCTGCTGAGTGTTCGACTGATTCACATTCGTTGGATTGTACTAGTGTGCCTTGGGAGTCATTGAAATTAATGGTGATTTCCCTCATACTTGTTAATGGTATACATTAATGACTGGTAATCAAGTGGTTTCTACCATGTTTGACTTCAGCACATGTATTCACATGGTTAGATTCGTACGATAGAGTGGTGGAAATGAAGGCCCTGAATCTTTTTCGACAGATTCAGGTTGCATTGGAGTATATTCAGTTTGTACTGTTGCATAGATCCACATTGTATGTCTCATGGATATGTTCAGATTTGAGTCATAATGGAATGGATCCACAGTATATGTTTGGTGGCCATGACCTGTCTTACTTGACATGGATCTTCGCATGTCGACATTTATGCTTTGAGTCACTTGTATTATGAGTATGGGAATGCCTACCTCAGTGATGATATATTATTGTATTATATTTCCTTGTTTGTTGGCAGGTTTCTGACCGACGTGTTCCTTGTTCCCTACACACACTTGACAACGTATTTCAGATATCACTCTGTTCTAACTTCATACTTTGGGGGGCTCTCTGTTACACATTATTTTCGTCATCCCTATGATCGTTAATGATGTAAACCTATATGTTGCCTTCAAAAGGGCCAGTGGCCTGAATTCCTGAAGAAATAAGGGAGAAGAACTTTCCCTGAGAGAAGAAATTGTATTTTCCTTTGTAAAAACCCTATTAAAGAGGATTTCCACAGGCTTCTCTATACACAGGGTGCGGAAATTCCTGGTTTTCGCAGGTTGCACTATAGCCAGGGTGAGGAAATTCCTGGTTTCTGCAGGCTGCACTATAGCTAGGGTGAGGAAATTCCTGGTTTCTGCAGGCTGCACTATAGCCAGGGTGAGAAAATTCCTGGTTTCCGCAGGCTGCACTATAGCTAGGGTGCGGAAATTCCTGTACATGGGAAAAATGAGCGTCTTCTCGATGCTTCTATAAGGAGAAGCTTCTATGGTGAGGTTGCCTCTGAATGGTTTGGATCTTACTCGCTTTCATTATTTAGTGGGATCATCCTAACCTCCTCACCTTATCCTCTTCAACTTATAAAAGGAGAGGAGCTCTCATGGAGAAAGTTAGTTGGATTGAGCTAGAGTTTGATTGAGTTGAATTTGGCTTGAGATTGTTAGCTTGGTTAGATTGGCTTTGAGCTTTGCTTTGTCAAGATAGATTGTGAATAGCTATCATATCCATGGTCTCAAAATCCTTGGAGCAAGAAGTGTGTGGGAAGCAAGGAACTGTTGGAAGGAACCTTACAACATCAAGGCATCTGGTTGTAATCTCTCTTCCTATTATTTAATATAATATAGTGGAATGCTTCTTTCCCATAGAATTATCTTTATTTTATTGCATAATTCCTTGATCGTATGCATAGGTTGTCATTGAATATATTCTCTCTACTTTCACTTTGGTTGGTTTGTGTTCTATTGCAGGATCAATATCACAAGAGCACCAGAGCGAAACAAGAACAACAAAGACATAAGGAAGTGACACTTAAAGGTATGTCTCTTGTCTTTTGTTTGGTAGTATATTCGATGATTGTAACTTAGGGAAAGTGTCATGTCCTGTCCTATTTTTTTCTAGATCCAGGTGGATATAGGGAGATTAGTTTATGTTTGCATTTACCGATTTATCCAATAACAATGAGCCTTTTCACCTTTGACAAAGATCCAACTGATGACGTTGAGGGAAATCCTCAAACAAAGGATTGGTCTCTGTACATATATGACTCAAATGTTTGGGATGGTGATGGTGACATGATCACAGATTTGTTCCATCCTTTCGAGGACGACTTGACGCAACATTTTCAGGATGATTTTCAACCACCATTCTCAGATATTGATAGACACCCTCCTCCTACACCAATGACTTCCTCCTAATGCCAAAACGTCCCCTAAATGGGTGACGTCATTCTATATTAGGGTTTTATTTGTGCAAAAGTGAAATTTCAAATGAATTGTTTAATATTGCTTTGTTAATGGGGAAAGATTAGAGTTGTTGACCCCTAATATTGTGTTTTACTCCTTAATTTGTGGACAAACTATGTTAGCTACATTTAGTATAAATAGAGATCATAAGATCTCTTTTCAATCATAGCTCTCCCTTGTGAAGAAGGATACTTATCTGAAATTTTTAGCCCTCTTGGCTCTTTCTATATATTTTGCGATTGTTATGGTTTATCTTTGCTATTGATGGTTGTAATGACCCCTTTGTTACGACTACATGTGAAGCATAAGTGCATTTTTTGTTTTTTGTTTTTAGGGCAAGAAGGCAACGATGACAACAATTTACCTCACCAGTGACGACGAACGTAAGCATGCAGTCCAGGCAACAGGCAGCTATGAATCAATGCACTAGCACAGGAGAAATGGGGCAAAACATGCGTTAAAACAAGGAGGAATGACTACTCGCCCGACACAACAGGACCACGCCTACAAGCCAAGGGACAACATCCCCCTCCCGACACAACAACCTTGACAAACAAGACTAGAACCTCAATGCACACGAACCAAATGCTTGAATGCGTTCAACCTGTGCACAAAAACAAACTTACAATGCTCGACAACACTCACATGGAAGGCACCGACTCCGATCAAGTTATCATTCACCGCTATCCAAATAGGGTGTGCCATGATCCCCTCATCAGGAATCATGCCGTCCCCAGGTGATAGACGCGTCAATAACCTTGGCGCAACACATCCTATCTAGACCAAGGAATCTAGAAAAATCTGACGTGCTAGGAGTCGAATACTGACAGGGAGACTATACCCACACCCCAGACAAAAGGTCAACAAGACACAAGAGGACGACTACCAGGGAAGTTACGACTTCGTCAACCACCCGACCCATTCATCAAGTCTAAACTAGTTAACAGTTACAAATTGTTTTTGACATTGAGTATCCATCGAAAATTAACAAGTCTTAATTATAATTTAGTCTTTAAATTATCAACTGATTAACAATTAATACAATCCAATCGACCATTCTACTTTACACCATAGTCGTTACTTTCAATCTAAATAACATCACCTTCGAATCAATCGACAATTCTACAATACAATCAAGCATTAATTTCAATCGAAATAACCTTAATTACAAATCAGTTTGACAATGCTGCATTATGATTTAATCATTAACTACAATTTAATTTAGAAAGATTAATCTATACTTTGGTCAATACTCCTAGATTCATTTAACCATTAATCACCATCTAAAAGGGTAATTCTAAGTAATCCCCGAAATTACCATCTATCTGTCAAATGACAATATATAACTACATTAGCCACATCAATGTAAAATGCTACAATATCACACTTGTAATCAATTAAATTACACATGCCGTCTATCTAAGATATCTGTACCAAAATAACTAGTTGTCTATAACATTAAGAAGGGAACTATTGACTGTTAACATCGCTGTAGCAATTGACATCTCTGTGGCAATTAATACTAAGGAGGAAACTGCTGTCCTTTGACATTGCTATAGCAATTAGCCTGGCAATTAACATGGCAGTTGCATAGCAATTAATCTGACCCATAACATGGTTGTAGCAATTAATGTTTGGCAGTGAGAAGGCTGGGTACACTCAAATTGAAGGAAAATAAGAAAACAATACAAACTACAGAAGGATCAACTCGTGGTCATTCAACAATCAACACAGTCAACATTCTAAATAGAAAAATCATGTCCCTTTAACAACGAAGTCAGTCAATTTATTTTTTTGGGCAAATCCCTGGTTATTTACATCAAACTCAGTCACATTTAATAGGCAAAACGTGGGCATTTAAACAACAATCTCAGTCTCATTTTAAAAGCAAAATCGTGGACATTTAAGCAAAAATCTCAGTCTCATTTTAAAAGCAAAATCGTGGGCAGTTAAACAACAATCTTCGTCTTATTTTAAAAGCAAAATCGTGGGCATTTAAACAACAATCTCAGTCAACTTTTAAAAGCAAAATCATGGGCATTTAAACAACAATCTCAGTCTCATTTTAAAAGCAAAATCGTGGGCAGTGAAACAACAATCTCGRTCTTCTTTTAAAAGCAAAAACATGGGCATTCAACGACAATCTCTGTCAACTTTTAAAAGCAAAAACATGGGCATTCAACGACAATCTCTGTCAGCTTTTAAAAGCAAAAATGTGGGCACTTCAACGACAATCTCAGACATGTTTTAAATGGCAAAATCGTGGTTTCCCTTTTTCGTTGCCGGATGCCAAATGCAAACTCATACATGAATGACCAAAACGCCCCTCCCTTACCAGGATACCAATTATAAAAACGCAGACAGGGAAATGATTTTGTTTTTCCATTGCCAGGATACCAATACAATGCAGACATGAATATCACAATTTTTTTTTTTTTCCATTTCCAGGATACCAAATATAAAAATACAGACATGGAATCAAATCGTTTTTCCATTGCCAGAATACCAATACAACGTAGACATGAATAACAAATAAAAACGTTTTTCCATTCTAGGATACCAATACAAAAATGAAGACATGAAATCAATTCATTTTTCCATTGCTAGAATACCAATACAACGCAAACAAGAATAACAAATAAAAATGTTTTTCCATTTCCAGGATACCAATACAAAAATGCAGACAAGAAATCAAATCGTTTTCCCATTGCCAGAATACCAAATATAAAAATGCAGACAGGGAATCAAATTGTTTTTCCATTGCCAGAATACCAATACAACGTAGACAACAGTAAGAGAAACGCAAGGATCCAATGGGAAAAGTCATTGAAATGATCACAGGGATTCTATCAGTCAAGGCGCAGAGAAAAACCAACAAGGACACAAGATAATCCATACGTAGAGGTCTTTGCTAGATGGTGCAAGTCAAGCAATCAACCAAGGACAATAACGGAGGTAGACAACTGACATGAACGTCCTTCACTCATCATCAACGCACATAAAAGTAGGGCGTTGAGATCCATAGGTCTATTAACGCCGAAGCGACGACCGTAGATTAGGATCTTGGCCGACTGCTCAGGCGAGGACTGATGAGCTAGGGACGAAAGGAAAAAACAACCACAATCTTCACAAATCAATACACCACAAGGTGATCAAGACATGCTGGGAATTGAAGGCCATGGGAGTCAACCAATCATCGAGGTATAGGCTGTGGAAAAATTCAGTCATCAACTAGAACGCTAAGACAATCAATTTACTTACTCAATTAAACATGCAGATCCAAAGCATAAATCCTACTACAATCTACCATGCAAAAATAAAGAAAGCGTACTGTTGCATGATCACCCGCTCTTAGTTGATGTCCTACACGCTTCGTGGAACTCCTGCTTGCTGACCGATGAGACTTCACCGGTACCTCTGTTGGGCTCTAAAGATGTCCTAAAAACAACCTCTATGCATCAACCAAAGGTAGGCGCTGGCACAAGCATTTTACTTGTCACCTACGTAGGTTCTTACCTTCCGTTTTCAATACCTAGCCTCCAGAGATGCAACACCTGTAAAGGAACATCAATCGTAAAGGGAACAACAATTGTTCTATTCAAAGGAACAACACGACCAGCAAAAGGAACAATAATTGTCCCGTTCAAATGAACAACAAAAGGAATAGCAATCGTAACAAGGGAACAACAGTCGTTATATTGGGCCGAACTAATGTTGAATTAATTGCATTGTAGTATCTGCCCAACTTATCTAATTTGTTAACCTGGGGTTCGTAAACTGACGAAGCACACGCAAAGTATATGCAAGATTGAAGTGGGACTAATCTAATCTAAAGTTTAAGCTATAAATGAAATTGAATCTTTAATCTAACACACGATTGAAATAGAATCATTAATCTAACACACGACTGGAATTGAATCATTAATCTAGTTGCGTAAATGAAATTACTCTAAGAATGGGAAATTGCGCAAAAGAAATTAATCTAGAAATGGAGAACTACATGAAGGAAAAGCAGATACAACAAGTGAAGAGTTAAATGGCACAACAACACATGAGAGCTCTCGCCAATGAACCAATCTTACATTCAATAATCAAATCAATCTTCATAAAAGAATAATGAAAGCATGAAAACCAAAACCATGAATCAAAGCTAAGAAT
>SNQJ01S0001063.1:0-11995 GCA_010110895.2 Picea sitchensis
CCACGCAGGGGTGCGGAAATTTGATTTACAAAATTTTAGTGCTGGGACATCAAAAAGCCCAAGTAGAACCAATACATGTCTGGAACATAGATGAGGACTTCATGGTACATGAGTTGACCCCCGTGCTGCATAGGCGGTCAACACCAACAATAAGCCTTTGAAATATAGGAGAACACTGGTGAGCTGAAGAGCTCCTTCAATGAGTTGCAAAAACCCTAGTTCTGAAGTTTCTGCAGAAAATAGCGAAACCCTAGGGCCAAAATTTCAAAATGCTCGAAATTTCACTTTGAGAGCTTTTGGAGATGCAATGGAGGAGGTCGTACTCTTCTATGCCAAAAGTAGCCCCAGTGTACAAGTATTAAGGGTTGAATCACCACTGAAAGGAAGGTCGTACTAAATTTTCTGAAAACCTTAGAAGGGTCGTACGGTTCTGCAAAAAGGTGAGTTGAGACTTGGTGGATGCTTGTGTTATGGGTTCTTTCAAGACCTATGCTCTGATACCATGATGATTTTTCAATAGTCAAGGTTAAGCATGAACTTCATTCCATTTTTTAGCATTTAAACATAACCATAAATGTTGCAGCAACCAAGATCACAAGAAGAAGCACCATGCACAAGAACACAAGAAGTATCCTGGGAAACCCTTCTCAACAAGGGAAGAAAACCCAGCCAAATCCTTTGCTATAATCCTCAAGAGAAAGACCTTCACCACCAAGATAAAACCTAGCACACAAGAGGGTGCTCAAACCCTAGAAGACTAACGCCCAAGAGAGGTGCGTACTTTTCCCAAGAAGGTGTACTTGCTGAAATTTCCAAACTCACTTGAAAGATATATTTCCTCAATGAGGAATTTACCTTTACTTATACTAACCTGAACCTGTCAACACAAGTGTTTATTGGCACAACAGGGCCGACCTCACTAGCTTATATTATAATTAATATTAACCAGATTAATTATCTTTTACATTAATTAATAGTCACATTAAGGTGGGGCTGACCTGTACCCTTTACATTACAATTAGGGTTACAGGAAAGTCTGAATCTTGTACAATATAGCAAAGGTTCTGATACACCCACTAGTGCTCATCCACTAGGGGCACATCCATAGGGATGTCCACATCTTTGGCTCACTGCATTACACAGAAGAACCAGATCTTCACACGTTCACAGATCTTCACATGTTCACATGTGCTCGTCCATAGGCACGTCCACTCTACAGATCTTCTTTCCCACTGCCTCATACGGGAGAATTATTTGGAGTTTATCGTCAACTCTGCTGCTCAAAGGAGGCTAATACATCATGTTCATTTTTGTTCACATGACGATGCACCCAACACTTTGGGATTTCACACATTCACCTTGTGCTCAGCCACAAGCACGTCTAACTCAACAGATTGCCTTTCCCACTGGATAATCATCTGGAGTTCTTCTCAACTCTCTGAATGGAGGAGGTCATCTCTACGTTCCAGCTCTATCTCAGGTAGGAACCACGTACCCTTCTTAGGGGCTTTCTCTCAGGTTTGTAAGCTGGAGAAAGACTCGCATAGCTGCAATGATCCACATCTCACAGGTTTGTAAGCTGGAGAAAGTCTCACATAGCTGCAATCATCAACACAAGCTTCCACTCTTCATTCCCCCCAGGGGGAACAATGTCTTTTGTGATTGTGTCATTTTTGCAATTTTGGCTCAAGTTTACTTTTCACATCTAAAGATAAGATAAAAGTAACTTTAAAATCCATCACAAACACAATATTCTTTAGTTTAGATTTCCTTTTGCAACGTAGTCACTAATTGCTAGATTTCAATTTCAGTGTTTCATTTTGCAATTTCAATTTGGCAAATAAACCCATCACCTCATCTCCTCTAATTAAGATTTATGCTGAAAAAAGGCTAGACAATGTGGATTTAGTAATTAGACAAACATTTTATTTTATTGCACTTTCAATTTGGCAAATAAACCCATCCCCTCAACTCCCTGGTGTATGTTCCTGACCCTTCCATTTCGAGCTTAGTCTCGATCTTTGGAAGTAAGTTCCACGCAGAACCGAGGCTGGTCAGTGTGGATTTAGTTTAACTTAGGGAAATCTTTAAGAACTATTGCTTGTGTGGAAACGCAAGAGGGTTTGTGTAAGAAATGTGGCGGGAACTTTGAGATTTAGGTTTTCCCTATTGGATCTCCCACATTCTCTTGAGCTTGTCTGCAAAATCAGAGGGATACTCTCCCTATTGGATATTCTACAAGCTCAGCCTCCACTCTAAGGAATAGCTTCTTAGACGCCCACATCTAGATTAGTTTTCTTTTATGCAAAAAAAGTCATTCTAAACATTAATCAACTCTAAAATTTACAAAGACATTCACAGGACAATCTCCATTCTCAACAGCGTTATATTCTTTTCACGATTATTGGCACTGGCCTCATTCCTTTACTTTCAAAGCCATTTGCTTGAGGTAGTCATATTTACTAAGTATTTTCATTTATCTTGAAGTATTTCTTTTGCTTATTGTTATTTACTTGCATGTATAAATAGTCATTTGAATATTTGTTACGCAAGTATCTCTTTGTTTAAGTATCTTTTTTATAAGCAATTGTGGTGAATGAATGAATGATATATGTTGCTAGTGTAGATTCACTTATTGTTATATTGTCTTTGTTGCAATAAACTCCTAGACTCTATTTCTTGTACTTAGATTAGTTCAAGCCTTAGATTGTTTTCTTTAGGGACTACCCCCCCTTGGCTTCGCTAGGAGTTGGCCTAAACGGAGGAGTTGAGTTACAGGTGACAACACCTTGACTTGATACTTGCCCCCCAGGACACACCTAGTGGATTGAGGATTTTTCCACGTTACCGAGGTGTGTATAAAGGCGGCAACACTACCCACACTATGGGGTGCTCTGTTGGGGACATTTCCCCACATACCCTTTTGGGTGGCGTGGGTGTTGGGAAACTGACCGAGGTGATGTTCCCCAAAGCATTGGAATGTTCTCCAAAAATGGGGGACTTTTCGATGCTCACTCCCCAAAAAAGGGGACTCTTGGATGCACCCCTTCAAAAATCCTACACCATACCTTGAGAAAAGGCAAAAAGGACAATTAGAAAAAAAATCCAAATCTAATTTGTCCACCCCCTAAACCCTATGTGCAAAGCACATAAACACCAACCCATATTCATTTTTCATTTGCATCTTTTGTGAGAATGCTAAAGCTTGAATTGTGAACGTTAGTGTTGAATTATGAGAGAGAAACTGTGACGACTTGAGCCTTACTTCTATACCATGTGCATTCTATGGACAAAAAGGGTAATATTATTTTATGTATCATATATTAATATTATGCTATGTATCATTATTATGTTTGCTCATTGTTATGTATGTATGTTGTGTATCAAATTTAAGTGTCATTTTATTATGTATTTGATCTGTGATTGATTGAATGATTATTGATCAATATTATGTATCATTTATGTTTCCATTGTTCATATTACATAAATTTTTAATTTTTAATATTTCAGGTAGGGTGCCCATATCAGGTGCCCTGTGTCCCTTTTGACGTTCCCTAAAATTTTGGGGGTGTTTCGACACATCCCCCAAACGCATTCCCATGTCACAGGAACTTGTTGGAACACTGTTGTTTCTTTTATTGTTGTTTGTAGATGACTGTAATATAGATATATGTAGAAAATTACAAATTCAAACTGAAATTGTGCTCTGTTTATGGTTGTAGGTGAGTTTGGGACAATTGTAGTTCACAAATCTACTTCACCAATTGTGTTAACAAAAGATTCGAATGAGAGTGATCATATGTCAAGTAATGAGAACTTCAACACCGTCTCTGTAGATGTTGAAACTTCCAAGTTGGATACATTGCCAGGCAATACTTTCCAAACAAGGTACGTTGTACATGGTTCTCTAAATAGTTTTAGGACCTAACAAAATGTTCAACTTTCCTTCATGTACATATTGTATTTGTATGAATAAAATTCATTATTCGCTCTCTTTTGCCTCAGAAAAATACATAACCAATTCTTTATTGTCATGGTTGATTTTATTTTTCCATTTGAGGATATATATTCGTTTTTTTTTAGTTTAATTGTTATAGTTATTGCTCTACAATGTTATAATGATTTTCCTTTACATTGGTGACCTGGAATCCATTCTTACCACGTTTTGTGATTATCCTTCTTAACTTCGAACCTTAATTTTCGTTGTTTACTGTCCTCACTTTGATGTTGTGTGTGTGTGTGTGTGTGTATACACACACACACACACACACACACACACACACACACACAGAAGCTAGCTCGAAAACAAACAAATGAACCAACAACCAAGGTACTATGAGACTAAGAAAAGAGGCTACATCAAGCAACATCGACCCTACTATAATTATAACAAGTGAATTACTCTGTTAAAACCCTCTTTCTTTCAAAACGCTTTAGTAGGTTAGGTTTTACATGGTGTTGTCATGCTTATGCAAGTCCAACGTTTAGCAATCTAAGTAAAATTATTGTTGTTATAAATGTTTGCTACAACCTATAACATACAAAGTATATATAAATATTACATAATAATAATAATATTTACAACAATAATATTTAATGGTTAATTAATGAAAGGGCAAGAGACATACTTGTTCACCCCGTGGCCAGTCAATGCCTATATGTATACCGTCATGAGGGTCATTGTAATTATCTCATCTATTCATTATTTATTATCTCATTATATACATTCTTATTCAATATATTCTTGTCCAGTATGGATTGCAATTATTTATTCCATTTATGATGGATCTCAGTGGGAAGAACTAGATCGGTTCTTTACATTGGTATCAAAGCTTCGTTTTTTATCCTGGCCATTGGCCATATAGTCTTCTAGCCACACCTAAAATCTTCGGAGTTTCTCTAATCTGGTTTTTGACCACCAATCGGTTCTTGGCCATTAAAAAATCAAATTTCGTTGGAAAAAAATAATAATAGTAATTTATTATTCTGCTACTATATGAAAAGATTTTTGAAGGAAAAAATTTAATAAAATAAATAAATTTATATCAAGTTTACCAATCTGTTGAAAAATTATTATTCCGCTGCAAATTCAGAAGAGAATCGGAAAAAAAAAAAAAATAGAATAATACGGAGGAAACTCAGAAATTTTGGAAAGAAATAAACTATTCTCCTGCAAATTGAAGGAAAATAATTTCTTAGTTTCTCTAAAAATTATAGACATCAGAAATATATATGTATAGACATGAAAGAGAAGGCAATTATCTAATTCCATATAGATCTATCACCTCCGCCGTACAATTATCAGCTCCGTCGTACAATCACTGGACATTTCTTCCACGTGTACAACGTCCATACACCGTCCATCGTGCAAGAAAACAATTGAAGCGTCCATATTGTCTGTCATACTTTTCAGTCCATCCATCCGTGAGTCGTTTGTACACTATCCAATGTGTAGCAAATTAATTAGTCTGTACGAATCGTGGTGTGGTGTCTATCCAACCATCACCCAAAATATATATGTAATATACATGAAGAAAAGACGTCCAAATATATTAATTGAAGTATCAAAAATACTTTTCTTTTCTTTTATAACAAAAAGGAATATAAAAAGTAAATACAAAAGTATTATACAAGTTTTTAGAAAGGAAAGAAGAGTAAAAAGAGAGCCTTAATAAAAAGGGTATAATTAATAAAAAGGAATCCCTAAGTTACAATTAAAAAAAGGGTGTTAAAAGGGTTATTTCATCACAACTCAAAAGTTATTAAAGGGGATCAAAAAGTTCCAAAATACCATCATAAGTTATTATTGTGGGTCTTTTGCACTTAGTGCATTCAATTGTCATTGAAGAAATAAATCAAGGAAAAATAAGAAGTTGTGTACAATGAATTCAATATATAAATCTAAATTTTGGACTAAATGCCCTTTTTGTGAAATCGAGTTTGAGTATATGACAACTTTTAAAAATCACTATCGCTTATGTCCAATTTGTGGGAAATTATTTATTGTGGAAGAATATCAAGATAACTCACAAATGCAATCACTAATATTAAAAGGCGAACTAGGACAGTATAAAGAGAGCAATAGAAAATTACAATTTGAAATTGAAAGGAGAAATATTTTAATGGATTAACAGAGAAAGATAATATTTACTTCAAAGAGTGTAATCGGGAATTCATCACACAAATTGAAGAACTAAAAAACAAAAAACAAAAAATGGAAAAGGACTTACTAGAACGAGATGAAGAAATATCATGATTAAAAAATCCTAATCAAAATTTACTAGTAAAAATCAAGAAGTCAAAAGACAAGAAGCAAGGGAATACAAATTCAGAACAAGAAAATCAAGGTCTCTAAGAGAAATTAACCGAAAAAGAGGAAGAAAGCTCCTGCCTAAGGAACCTTAATCAAAAGTTACTTGAACAAATTAAAAGATTAAAGGACGAAAGAAAGAAGAATCCAGGATAAAAAAAATAAAGATGACAAGTCAAAAAATAAGGAAGAAATTTTATGTTTAAGACGAGATAATCAGGAATTACTAACACAAATTAAAAAGCTTAAGCACGATAAAAAGTCTTTACAAGAAGAACTACATCGCAAAACATCATTAGTCGATAAAGAAACAATGACTGGCCCAATAGAGAAATTATCAGACATTCGAATTCCAGCATCTGAAAAGGGAACCAATACAGAGTCAATCGGTGTTCAAATTCAAAAGAATGCTTGTATTGACAAATTACTACAAACATCAAAAGAAGATGGTTCCAAGGAAAAGTCACAAGAGATTAGGATGCCTTATCGTCATCCAAATCACAAAAGTTGTTACGACCAACGACAAGGTCAAGAGGAATATAAACAATGTTCATCTTACCGACAAATAAACTACAACATTGAAAAATAACGAAGACAAAATCGAGAATAGAATCCTAAAATGAGAAGTTCTATCTGAACAATCAATCATCAAACATTTCCAATGAAGGTAGATTTGGGATGGATCACTCCCGAGAAGATGCAACATATTACTTCAGGAATTCAAAAATTATATATTTTTTTCGTCAAGTGTTGCAACTACAAAAACAAAAGATCACGAGAAAACAGTTCGAGCTAGAACAAAAGATAGGTATTTCTCTAATCATGCTTTGAGGAAAAAGCATTTTTAAGGGGAAGGCAATGTAACATACACAATATATATAAATATTACATAATAATAATAATATTTACAACAATAATAATCAATGGTTAATTAATGAAAGGGCAAGAGACATACCTTTTCACCTTGTGGCCAGTCAATGCCGATATGTATACCGTCACGAGGTTCATTGTAATCATCTCCTCTATTCATTATTTATTATCTCATTATATACGTTCTTATTCAATATATTATTGTCCATTATGGATTACAGTTATTTATTCCATTTATGATGGATGTCCATGGGAAGAACCAGATTGGTTCTTTACATAGCCATTAGGGCATAGTTGGATTGTTGAATACTTACTTAATATTGTGGTTTAAGAAGGTTAAAATCATTGTTGAACACTTGGATCTTATTCCACTTGTTGAGGACTATATTTTAAGATTTAATTTATATTTTTGAGGGCTGATTTCTTGTTGTTGTTATAAAACATTCTTGGCAAGTATTCTAGAAGTGATTATTCATTTGTTAGACTTTGGTAATTGTCTTTATATGCATTGGCAAACTTATCCCACACACATCAACCAATTACCTCGTCCAAGTTCTTCCTAACCTTTAACACTTCCCTAGACCTAGTCTATCATTTTGAGGTGATGAAGATAGGGGGCCATAGGCTTAGCTAATCTTGTTATAAGATCCCTTGAGGTCATCAGGGAAGCCTCCCTTGTGTTGGACCCGTCCTTCACTAAAACAAGGGAAGTACTTTCCTAGGTGACAATGGCATCTACTTTTAATTGTTACACAAGATTGGTATCTTGTGAATGGATTTGCACAAGTACAAATCCTGTGATAACAGGGTTAACAAGAGCACGAGTAACATAATTCAAATGAACAAGATAAATTTCAATTTACAAGAAGTAGACTTAGCTAGGGATACAACTTGGAAATTAACTCCCCACTCTCTTGGGTACCATTTCCCTTGTTCACTAGATTATTACCATTCGTACATTCATTCAAGCTGAAAAACGCTCATCCAAAGATATAATATACCTCGAACTGCCCCTAAGGGCAAAGTGTTTTCCCATTATGCAGAAGGATCATGGGAAGTTGAGCTAGAAATGAAAAGCAATGATTAACAAATCTTAGGTTGAGAAAAAGATACATGAATGTTGATATATAATCAACGAGAAACTGACTCTCAAAGCTCCAACTCTGTGCTTTCTGCACACAAATTGTTTTAGCATCATAGTTGGAGTTTTATTTATTCATACAGTTTTCCATAATACATATAACTATTTAGAAGGTGACATGTCTGCTAAGAATATTTGAGAAACGTTTGCTCTAGTGAAACACATTTTGGGAATGTTAAGTAACCTGCAACAACTGTGCTAAAAGACAAAGAAGCGATGTCAACAATGGTTTGTGCATTGTAATTAACCACAATGATGTAGTTGTTAATATAAAGAGCCTCTCAATACCCTCCTTCTAGGGTGGTAAGACTGCCAATCTTTCCACTAAAGTAACATTCTGACTATTATTGATAAACCTGTATAATGAGTCATTGAATCCCATGTAGTTGCCAAGTTCAACCTTTAAAATTTTTCCATGATGGTGTTTAAGCATTACGAAAATTAGCCTAGAAGAGATTTACTCAAGGTTGCCAGAGCGTGCAGTGGATCGGGGGCATTTTAGGGAGCAGGAGCGTCGAGATCATCATTTTCCAAAAATCCTCGAGAGCGGAGTGTCCCGGTAGCATCTGTTATATATATATATATATATATATATATATATATTGCATTTATATTAAAAAAAAAACATGCAAAATGCCAAATTTGTTGTAGAATATATGAAAAATGCATATTTGTACATTAATAAGATAGAAATGGCATCCATATTACATCAATGATTAATCATTCGAGCATCAACCATCTAGATTCTAGCAATTACAAACTTACAAACAAACATACAAATTTTCAAGCCATATAATAGAAAGTAGACCATTAATTTATGGAATGGAATAGGTTATCCAACAACTGTCAACAATAACATGACCAAATAGTTATGTTTACAAAATAGGCCATATGCAGTGTGCACACCGAAGTATGAAGAGCGAAAGGTCCGAAACAATAAACTGAGTTATTTGCTAAATACTTTGAATCTATCATCTATGACATATAAAGTAGTGAAAAATGAGAAACAACTATTCCTTACTCTTCCAGAACCACAACTGTTGCGTGGGTCTCCATGTGGTGATAGTGGAGCCGAAGAAGGATGAAACTATGTAGAAGTTGATGTAGGAAGCCGCAGAACCGAAGATGAAGCCCTTACTCTTGTAGATGGAGTCCTAGACATGAGAACCATGGTAGTGGATGGGTGTGGCATCTCAACATGATCATCATCATCCATAAGAGCATTCTCTAATTGCTTTAAAAACAATACTCCATCCTCGAAGTTATCCTCCTCTAGATTGTTGTCCCAACTCTTCAAGTTTTTATCCATCTTTGCCTCCTCACAGTAATGGGACAACAATCGCAAGTTGTAATGCACATAAACCAAGTTCTCTAATCGGTTTACATTCAACCTGTTTTTTTTTATGCTATGGATGAAACTGTAGGTCCTCCAACACCTCTTTGTGGAAGAAGTGCTCACCACCTATGAAAGCACCCGTGTTACCAAACATTGTAGTTGTGGTATAATACCGCCATGCATGTTTCACCACTCGAAAAAAGTCAGATTCCCTCAATCTATAATTGCATGGTTGGTCCCAAAGGCACCATTGCTAAGGATGTAGTGGCTCAATTGTTTTTGTATGGTGTCACACTCATCCTCATCTGGGACCAATTTGTCTAATGCTTTTGTATAACCAACTTGAACCTTTGGATCTTGGTGTGGTTTTCTCTTGGATCCACCACCAGGTGTTGGTGATGAAAGCCATGATACATGATCATATTTAGGTGTAAGCACATATGCAAAGGCATGTAGTGGAAAATTTAGCATTTCCCACGGTTTTTCCACCTCTACAAGAATATGATTATACAAGTTGACATCTCTTTGCTAAACAATGTCTTTAATCTGCCCAAGCATGCTATCCATTTGCTCATACACCTCCCCAATGATTGGCCAATCTAAATCTGCAAACTTGATCGTGTGATAAATTGGCTTGGTGAATTGCAAAACATACCGAACCTGTGACCAAAAATGACTATCGAGAACAATCTCCTTCACTACATTAGCACCATCTCTATCAGTGCTCAATTCATCCTATGCATCACTCATCACGATAGCACCCAAAGCTTGTCTACCTTCAAGCAACACCTAAAGGTGAGGTAATAGCTTGCAAATCTAGTTTTTGCATTTTTAAGTAGTTGGAACCTAGAGTGAGTGCCATAAAAGTAATTGTTCCTTGTGTGACATGTAAAAAATTTGATAAGTTGCTTCCCTCTCTTGTAAAATTCATTAATCCATCCACATTCTCTATGTTTGACAATATCATGCATCAAAAAGTTCAAGGTGTGCACCAAACACCTAGACCAAAAGATGTGTGGATGTACTTGCACAATGATTTTACCCGCTCCCTTATAGGTTGTTGCATTATCAGTGATTACTTGAATCACATTAGAAGGACCAACGTCGTTAATGGTTTTAAATAGGAGCTTTGAAATGTTTTGAGCAGATGCAATGATTGAGGAGTCATGTGCTGCAAGAAACACTGCACCGGTAGCAAAAACACTAAGAATATTGATCAAATGTTGGTTTCTAACATTTGTCCAACTGTTGGATACAATGGATACCCCAAAGTCCACCCAATCATCTATAAACCATGTTAGAGCTCTTTGAATTTTTTCCCTTTCCTTGTTTAGTAACACAGTTCTAGCTTTCTCATAGTTGGGACTCTTGTATCCTTTGGTGGATTTGTTGATGCCTTTAACAAGATCATACCAATAGGGGGAGTGAAGCACATTGAATGGGATACCACAAGCATAGAGAAACTACACCACTTTTGCATCCACCTCATCCTTACCTCCAATATCAAGGAAATCTACTATTGTTCTTCTAGATTTAGAGGTTCCAAAACCATGAGGAGATGGAGATGTGTTGCCACTAGATTTAGTTGATGCATCAAAATGAAGGTTTTGTTTTTTACCATGCTTTCTTTGTACAACTTTCTCTATCTTTATGTATTTTTTCTGTCTTCCTTAGATATCTTAGGGAAAATTGAGATCCCAATGGCCCCCTTATTGTCATCACTCTCCATTACACCACAAAGATGACTCCTCGCATGGGTATATGAAACAGTACAAGGTTTTCCTTGATGACAATCATGTTGACATACAAATTTAGTGGTTCCACCACCTTTCCCCCCCTCAAGTTTTGTCACAAATTTCCACAAGGGTGTCAATGAAGCTTTGCCACCTTCATTTCCCTCTTCAAACCCTCCCTCATCTTCATATTGTGATTCAGTATGAGTATTACCACTATCCTCTTCTTCCCTTTGATGCCTAATCCCCACCAAGACCATAAGAGTAAAAAGTGGAATGATAAACCAACAAAATACCACTTTCTTCAAGTATTAGATAAACAACCTGCAATAAAATGAGGGAGAAGAAGGAATGGGAAAGAGTAGGAGAAGAGTGAAAAACCATAAACAAACAACCCAAGGAAAGGAGGGAGTTGGGGTTTGGGCGTACCTCTTTAGCTCTTGAAACTTGAGATAGATGGTTTCCTTTGTTCTCTCCTCCAAGCTCCTCTTTGCTCACTCTTTGCTCACTCTTCCAAGCTCTCCTTTTCTCTCTCCTCCAAGCTCTACTTTTCTCTCTCCTCCAAGCTCTCACAAATCTACCCTCACAAACCTACCCTAGGTCCC
>SNQJ01S0001063.1:12005-69409 GCA_010110895.2 Picea sitchensis
GATGAATTAGCTCGACAAGCATGAATGTATGATGAGATCATCATCTCCAACGTCACGTTCTTAAAATCAAATCCTATCACAAAAGCCATCTCCCAACAAAGATATCCTCTATCCTCTTCATAACTTCTCCTAGGGTTTCCTCACGAACCCTAGTGCCTTACTCCTATAAGACAAGTACAGAGAACAAAGTACAATGATGATGATGAGAAATGACTCTTTCCTTCCTCTATTTATATGAGAGGTGAAGGGAGGTCTACAATATCAAGTGGACCTAGTCCACCACAAGCAACCTACAAAACACAAGTAGGCCCACACATGTGAAGTGCTACACTCCAAGGGGACACGTGTCAAGCTCCAAGGTGATGTCGTCAACAAGTAAGACTACAAGGCATGAATGCTCCATGAGATGCGTATTGTGCTGCTCCTCCACAAGCCTCCAACGCTCCTCCTCCACAAGCCTCCTAAGGCTCCAATGCTCCTCCAAAGGAATGTGGTCCTCAGGGTCCACCACACCTACATGACCACTCCCTAAACCCAAGCATCCTCAATCAAGTACAAGCCTCCATCTAAGCGATCCAAGTGTGCCCATGCCATCTAGGGTTCAATGCACTCTGTCATAATGCCCAATGCTTCTCCTTCAAAGCAAGTTGTCCTCCAAGCAAGAAATCATTCTCTATGTGGCTAGTATGAAAAATGTCCCCAAGCTATCTAAAGGTCTCAATTGCTCCAAGGAATGCCACATAAGCCTCAAGTAAGGTCTAGCATCCAAGAGTAGGCCACCTCCACATGTGAAAGTTGATCATGGGCCAACCAAGGGTAATCAATACACCATCCACCCCACATCACATGAAGCACCCTCGAACATGGTGTAAACACTTTCAGAATAACCTTGAAAGCTAACACCCACTGTACATCACCCACCTCATGAGTATGATTATGTATTATGGCATTACATCATTGAATAATATGTGGTCACACCCTTGGCTAGCCAAATGACTCTCCCATCAGGTCAAGGGGGACCACCTCTATTTCCATTGCATGTTGGAATTGCAATGGTTTTGGTTCTCTCTAGGGAATTTCCATGGTGTGCTTTACACATAGGACCTTATCTTCCACATTGAGATGCATGAGAGTCATGAGAGAGCAATTCCACCTATTATAGGGTGTCATTAGGCTTCATCTTTTAGACATGAGTGGTGAAGATCTAGTGGAGATTTTGCATCAACGATGTTGCTTGCCTCATTCGTGATTGTTTTCGATCCAGGTTATCAGTTTTGGCTTTCGATATGCATTCCAAATTTATGTGGATTTGGATTAAGCAGGGCCCTGTTATCGCACAATCTTTACTTTCCCAAAGCCCAAGGCAAGTGAGGCAAGATTGGCGTAACAAGGGGGTAACCTATCACTGTCACCTTAATGGGAAACCCCTTTCTGTTTAGGAGTATATCAAGATTACCCCAAGGGAGACGTCCCCAGTGACCTAAAGGGCTGATAAGACTAAGGCAAGGATGCAAGAATACCCTCTTCTCACCGGTCACTCAAGTCAAAAGGTTCTTTAGGCCTTTAAGAGATGAAGCAATAGTAAAGATGAAGTGTACTTGCCCAAAACAAGACAAAAGAGAAAAATATGGCAGCTTTCAAGTACAAATTGATGTTAGTGCTTCATAAGACCATGGACCTTCGAAAAATAAGCTAGCTGATATAAAATTGCAACAATATACTAGTTTATAACAGCTGCAAAAAGTATGCTTTGGAATTGCTTGAAAAAGACAAGAAAATGTAGCTTTAACTAGGCGGAATAATGATCAATTGTCACAAGCAATTTTGGCAATGTCTGGCTAGCATTAAATGTCAATTTTGCAGAGAATTTGATGCAGTTAGATGGCTGTAGCAAACTTTTGTAACAACAAGAAGTATGAATGCTTATAATTGCAAGGAAACATCATGTAAACTTAGCATTCATTTAGTAGATTGTTTGGCAATTATCACAAGCAATTTCTGAGTGAGTTAGATGCAAATTATGTAGGTGTATGCAACAAATTAGTATAGATTAGTATGGCTGTAGCAATGATTTGCAACAGAAGCAAGTTAGCTCATGAATTAGTCTAGTTTAGAGTTAGTAGAAGTTAGCAAGAGCTTCAAGGAAGAGAGTTTGAGTGTTTGTTTGATCAATCATTCACCTAAACAAGTGGACAAGTGCCTTTTAGGGCTTATGGAGTCAACAAGAACAACAACACAACTTGGAGAAAAGTAGCAATGCTAATACTTGTCAAAGAAGAAGAGGTGGATGGAGTAGGTGTTGGCACTTCAAGGCCTCACACATCCAAACCCTAAAGACAAATTCACTAGAGTAAGCAATTTTAGGTTCTAGCAAATCTCCCTTCCTTAGACTATTTAAAAAATGTATGCAATAGGCAATTAGAGTGAAGCTACTAGAGTGCTAGCACTTTAGGGCTCTAGTAGTCACTTCTAAACAAGGTGTACTCGAGAAATTTAGACAAGTAGAAAAGCTAGAGAGAGAAAGACGTAACGTATGTTTCTCTCCTAGGGTTTAAACAAGCAATTTCATAATCTTTAACATGAAACAAGTAAAATTTACCACAAACATTCATTACATAAACAAATTGCAGATTTTCTACTTACTTCACCAAGAATAATCAAGCCAAACCCTAGTTGAAGATCTTCCACCATGAAAAATAACCAAGATACTCCACAAAATGCCTCTCCAAGAAGTTGCGCACTAGTTATTTCAGCCAATAGCCCTTAAAGAGGGCGCAAATTTCAGTCCACACTTGTTGTGTGATGAGTTATGATGAAAAATGAGAGTACTTTATCTCTATTTATACGAAACTTTGACCTTTAATTAATTTTAGGTCAAAAATAAGGTCGACCTGGCCAATTTACATCAAAATCCAATTTTTACATAAATAAAATTAATTAACACCTAAAAACATCTCCAAGGGTGACGTCATGTCCTTCTAGGGTGACGTTAAGCCCCTAAGGTGGAATGTTGGGCTTAGGATGCAGAACGCTTGGCCTCTAAAGGCCCTAGATGATGCCCACACGTGCCACCCAACTCACAACTGCCTCCAAAATGTAAACCCTAGCTCTGGATGACGTCCAGGGTCATGATGGTGACGTACTGGGCTCTCGAAGGCCAACGTCCAGGTGGAAGGGCAAGATCCCCCTGGGTCTAGGTCTACGAGGGTCTATCCAAGGGCAACACCCTTCTTTCTTCCTGGTGCAAATCTTTGATGTCTTCTTGCCCTTGGTTGGGGTTACATCATCCATCTTCAGCCCCATGAAGGTCCAAGCTAATCATTCCCTCATGTGTACCTGTCCATCGAGCAAGGTCCTACAACAACAACAAGTATGCCCTCCAGGGGTTCATAAGTCACGGGGATCATAACATGTAAATCGCATCCAATAATTAAATTACCTAAACATGTGCATCAAACCCCCCTTTACCTAGACAAATGCTCAAAGACGTTATGCAATTTAACAAGTCAGGTTTGTAGAAGCTCTGAGGGTGTCCTATTGGGCTAATCCTCCTTAAGTTTGCGGTGTTTCCTAGGTGGGAGCCAATCCAGGTCATGTAAGTGGATGAGGTGGCATGGGGTAAGTGTTTGGGCATGGGGTGCAGTGATGACAAGGAAATGTAAGTCTTACCTGTGGGTGCCTTTATAGAAGACGAGCTGCACCTTGTCATAGATGCCATTGTTTCCTAGCCTATTTACTCTTCACTTATTTATCTTTTGATCTTTTGCTTTTGTGCTTCAAGGGAAGAGTTGAGGGACACTGTCTTGGCTTGGTGACCAGAGGTGACAACGTTATCCACAAACATTTCACGGAGATGAGAAGGTTGGCTCATGATGAGACCCCCTTTCTCTTGGCTATGCCACCAAGAACCACTACTCTGGTTTGATGACCAGATAGGTGGTAGTGTCATACCGGTACATGCCCATGGTCATAATAGGCCGGCTCGTGATGAGACCTCCTATCCACCAACTAGTACCTTGAGTGTTTATTTGTCTTATGGGTTCCCTTTTCTTACTGAGAAGCTTTTTTACTGCTTTCTCGGTAATCCCTGGGCGAAGCATCTCAAAGGTTTCAAAGGATTTTAACTCTTGCCAGCCTGCTTTTACCCTCTGGGCCTTTAGTCCCTTCTTCCCACAATGCAAGGTACATGCCCTCCTAGTGTGGCCAATCCTAATGGGCGAACAAAGGTAAGGGAAGATGAGAGGAATAAAGATGGAAAGTGGTAAGTATGGAGGGAACAGACGGTGACCTTTTATAGACCAACCCAGTGGCAACCCATCCTAAAGGAAGATCAACTTACTAGGGCACAATGTCACCCTTCCAGGTATGAACAGGTAAGAGAGGATAATTTCCAAGCAAACGTTATGAAATGAAGGAGCATTCAATGTAACATATTTAAGTGCTTCAAGAATCAGAGTGACACATACCATGATACCTGGACTCATTACCTCATGGAGCAAGACTTACTGCTACTTCAAGACTAGGCTTGTGGGATGGATACTATTGTTGCTGATAAATGGGCTGCACTGAAGAAAAGAGGGGCCCTCTGAGGCCATGCTCAAGTCCTCTGACTCTTGGTACTCCATGTTTAGGACCTGTGGGCCTCAAGACGTGATCTCCTTAGTTATCCCTAGGGTAGGGGATAACATGCCCAAACTCCCCTCTTTGAGATGTCTTCATTGTGTATGCTACTTCCCTGTGGTTTATCGAAGCTTTCTGCTCAACTCTAATTATGACCCCTTTTTTGAATTATATCCAAAGATCTCTTAGTTTTCCTCTTTGACAGATATCACTCTTTTGGGCGATTTCAACGATCACATTGGGACTCTATAGATGTTGACCCACATTCGACTTGAGGATGCACTTTGCCACCACAAGATAGACCTAATCATTGTTGGTATACATAGAAGGTCCACTAATGGATTTGGTCTCGTCACTACACATGGGAGACACCTTCTCTAGCTTGGTGAATTCCACAATCTCGTTATTCTCAATGGACTTTCCTGCTATTTGGAGCCTGACATGTACACTTATTTTCCTCACAATGTTGGTGCTAGTGTTTTTGATTATTTCATGGCTAACCAAGTTTTCATCCTCCATATCCAAAATCTCTCTATTTCTTACTCACTTCCCATTGCCACATGGCCTTCACCCTACTAGATGCCCCTTGTTTTCCCCCTCCCCCCCGAACAATTCACTAGACAACCCACATACTATGATTCACTTTGATATCGAATACTTTCTCATCTTGACCTATTGACATCTAATAGAGATTTCTTTCTCTTTCATCTCTTTGATGTATGACCTATTTTGCAGATTTTGTTTTTGTCTATTTTATTTAGCTTTTGAAGTAGCCTAGTGCACTCCCACAAATTATTATCATTGATTGTACCTCCTTCCTTTTGACTGACTTTATAGTCATTTGTTGGACTTAATAAAATTATCTTATCTTATCATGAAGTTTGACATTAATATCCTTCAAGGAAGTCATGTTCTTTCTTCTTTCTCTTTTCTCATATTGTTTTTGAAGAAATTCTTCTTTTTCACAAAGCAATTCTTCTTTGTCATCGGAGTCACCCGTAGCAAAAGATATATACTATGCAACTGTCAATAAATGAGCATGGTGTACAAAGTGCAATAGCAAAAAATATATACCATGCAACTCTTAATAAATGACAAAGTGTTTGAGATGAGTGTACAATTGCAAGGGCCCTGTTGACCTCCTATTTCGACTAGGGGTCAACGTCATGTACCATGAAGATATGTACCATGTGGTACAACAAGTTTTGAAGACCTTTTGGCTCAGCAGGGCAGTTCTGCCCCAACTTTTTGTAATCGGGATGTCCGCTCCCTTGGGATAATAATGTAATATGTTAGCATGGATCATTTTTTAGGTTAGTTGCCTAGGACTTCATCATTAGGGAAGTCCTTTCATCGAGTGTTTTTTTTCCTTAGGTAATTAATCTGGCCTAACAAGCCATTTTAATTATCCTTGAGTTTTTCACTCACAAGGCGTTCTAATGATCGAGCCCAAGGGGTGACTAAGGGTTAGAAGTGTTGTATTGGACCATGCTAGACATCTCCTAAAAATTTAGTTAGAAAATATTTCCCACACCTTGGAAAGAGATTGGTCATGCCATCCATGCAATATCGTGAAGGCTAGGTTTAAATTTCTTTTCTGTTTTTACATTTAATTGTTTGCCCCGCTTCTCCCATAAATATAAGGTTGTGTGGCTAGTTTAGCTTTTCCCTTTCAAGTATTGTTTTATTTCACCCACCTTGGCACAAATCGATAGGCTTGTCCACCTTGTGCCATTGTTGTGAGGTTGCCAAGTAATTCTTTTTTGCCCACCTTTGTCCTTAAGGCAAAGTTGTGTGGCTAGGCTTTGTTATATTTCATTTCAAGTTATTTAATTCATTAATTTTTGTCCACACCTTGCATTGTGTTTGGCTTTGCCAACCTTGCAATATCGTGAGGCTAGAGTAATTACATTTTTGCAAAGTAATTGAATTCGTGCCTCGCCTTTCGCCCCGTATTCCCTCCCCTTGCCACTTCGGTGGATCTTGGGTAACTAAGAAAGGGCAAAAGGACTGTTTGGCTAGTCTAATTAGGCACTCAATCCACTCATTGTTTCAACCACCAAAATAGGGTGACTTGGGAGGCTACAATGGGTTGAAGTCGGGGATGGCTTCACGACACTACGTGTCTTCCTTGCTTGAGCTCCCAAGCATTCTGGATCTGACCTGTGGAGATAGGGAAGGACCTTGTTTGTCCTTCTTTTTGAGCACCCAACATTTCCTTTTGGTTGAAGGGATAGGTATTTGGGGTAGTCACATAGTCTAGGCTTGTATCTCTCACATTTTAATCCCCCCTAACTCAAGAGAGACTTAAAATTTATTAAAATCAACTTACACATTACATTCACAACACTTGCACTTTCAAGTTCAATTGTCTTTCTTTCCAAGTTGTGCAATTTTATCTTCAAACAATTTACTTTCCATGCGTTTTTACTTTCCAAGCATTTTCAATTTCAAGCTATCTCTTTCATTGTGAATATTTACGTGTATTGATGCATCATTGTTTATCGGGTTGAAAGTATTCTTTCATTCATTTGGAAATAGTTGTTTAAAGCTAGAAGTCATTTCATTGTTAAAATCATTGTGTAAGTAGCTCATGTTGTATTTCATACTGTAGATATATATTGTAATTGTGTAAGTAAACTTTGGGTATATTTTAGGCACTGGTCTATTTATTGTATTGTAAAGAAAAGGTTTGCCTATCATTTAAAAGTTGCATTTGCATTGTTTGATTGTCATTGGGTTGGGCATCCTTAATAAAAAAACAAATTAACTCCTAGATCATTAATTAAAACATAACATAGTTAAATTGGGTCTACCCCCTTGGCTTCCCTTGGAGTGAGACTAGATGAAGGAAGTCTGGATCGAGGTGATAGTGGGTCCGGACTTAGGCTTGTGCCTCCAAGGACACACCAAGTGGGTTGGAGACTTCTCCACGTTGGTAGGTGTGTATAAGGATGACAACATGCCCCTATGAAAAGGAAAAATAAATCTGTTTCCCCTCTTACAAAAAATTTATGAACCAAAGAGTGACTTAAAAAAATATTTTCCTTGAGGTAAAATCATTTGTACCTTAAGGTAAACAATTCAATTTAAAACAATGCAGAAAACACTTTTTTTAACTTCACTTATAACCTATGTTGCACGGGGACCCGTCCCCCCCAAAAAAGCCTACGTACCCGTCGTTCCCGCGTACCGGGGACTTGGGGACCCTTAGGAAACTTACCCAAATTGTTGGGGACTTCATTGGAGACTCGGGGACTTGCTGGCCGTCCCCAAGACGTTCCCGACATATTTCAGGGATGTTATGAACAGATTTCAAGGATGTTCTAGGAAGAATTCAGGGATTTTTTTGGGCAGATTTTGGGGATATTTGGGGCATATATCTTCAGTCTTGAGAATCATGGAAATTGATGATTGGACAATAAGATCTTTTTTCCCATCCATTATTTTTGTATTGCATTGAATCTAAATTTGTTGTAAAAGTTGTAGCTCAAAACATGGGTTTTGTATGATGGGTTTTGATTTGGGTTTCTGGTGATTTAAATATTGTATTTTCAGCAACAAGGTTACAACAAACAAAGTTTCCATGTCAAAAAAACAAGAAATGCAACATTTCAAAGGGCTGATCCTTACGGTTACTGTTCTTGTTCTCATTTTTCTGGTCATCTTAGCTTTTACATATTGTACATGGGTTTTCAGGAGTCATTCAATTATAGTGCTTCCACCATCCCAACCTCNAAGTGGAATGATAAACCAACAAAATACCACTTTCTTCAAGTATTAGATAAACAACCTGCAATAAAATGAGGGAGAAGAAGGAATGGGAAAGAGTAGGAGAAGAGTGAAAAACCATAAACAAACAACCCAAGGAAAGGAGGGAGTTGGGGTTTGGGCGTACCTCTTTAGCTCTTGAAACTTGAGATAGATGGTTTCCTTTGTTCTCTCCTCCAAGCTCCTCTTTGCTCACTCTTTGCTCACTCTTCCAAGCTCTCCTTTTCTCTCTCCTCCAAGCTCTACTTTTCTCTCTCCTCCAAGCTCTCACAAATCTACCCTCACAAACCTACCCTAGGTCCCCCTCCACTCAAATTAGAAAAAAAGGTATTTTTTTCTTGTGCGTAAGAACGTTTGAATGGACTAAGCGAGCATGCAGGCAGCATGGGGGGAGCACTCAGGGAGCGTGCTCCCAGGCTCTAAGAGTTTCCCGAGGAGCGTGGCACTCTCAAAAGGGCAATGAGCACCCTCAAAAGGCCCGGAGCGTGCTCCCAGGAGCGTTCCCTGGATGCTCCCACTCAGCTTTGTTGATGATTACAACTGTATGAGACATCCTTCCAGGACATAGACTGAGTGAGTCGTCGTGTGAGGATGAAATATCCCCGATCCAGCTGATCTGGATATCTACTGCTGAACTACGGTTTTGCCATTGAATCTGATACTCTGGGGGTTTCTGAATGCGTTTGAGTTATTGTGTGAACATGCTTGGTGATTTTCGTATGTGTGTTTCAATTCATTAAGTGTTTTAGTAGTACAAGACAATGCATGCGAAATAAGGACAACACAACTCACTGATATATATAATGCGGAAAAAGAAGGAAATGCAATAATACCTGGAAGCAAATATACTAATCGTCAGTTAGATCTCATGGATCGTCACTGTAATACAAATCAACTGATAAGAAATACCCATGATCAGAAGAATGAATGTTGGTTTGCGCATGCACAGATAGATCGACAAAAAGCAGTCTGGCAACTCACGGTAACTGCTGCAGAATCTGGAAAACTCGCCCTGATGGCGTTACCTGTCGGAATGAACTGGAAATTGTCTCAAAAGAAGCGCCCTGGCCTTTAGGCCGATCTTGATGACTGTCGGATTGAAGATCCATTCTCTGAAGCTCTGGATGTCACCCCCTAGGGGTTTGCGCACCTCCTGGGCTATCGGAGTGTGCCCTAGTGATTCCACCAACGGAATTTGACGATGTATATCTCAAAACGATCGCCTTGGCCTTCTTTGTAATGGGTCGGAAGGGTTTCCTTAGATCTGCTCCGGAATATCCCCTGGAACCCCAAATGTGCTTCCTCAAGAGTTGCGCCCTAAATGATTGTTTTCTTCTTTTCGGGAGATTCCACCGTCGAAAACTGAAGATAGGTGGCTGAATAGGTGCACCCTGGCTACATATCTAATGGGTCGGAAGGAATCGGCCAAATACTGAGTTGTCTCAAGCGGCCACACAAACCCTCTCTCTAACCCTTACGCCCTCATTCGCTGAGCTGCACAATCACTGAACTGGATACCTGTAATGCACGGTGAGATGCCTGGATGGTATCTCCGATAGGCTAGGGTGTGTCTCTCAACACCGAAACCGGTCAATGGTGGTGGTTTCCTCCAGAAATCCACAAAACAACAAGGGGGTCGATTTCCTCCTCTACAAATATCTCAACATCAAATCACAACATAATTCTGAGTTAGGTTGTTTTACCCTTCCTTTATAGCTTCTTGAAACTCTAATTTGTTGTTGACCTTTTCCCTCCAAGTGACTTTTACTTTATTTTATTATTCCTTGATTAAATCACTTAATTAATTAATTAACCATTTTACCTCTAAAAAGTGATGTATCCATCCTTATGGCTTCTCCAGCCACTGAAAGTCATTTCTCACCATCTTATCCTGTAATGCTCTTCGTCCCGATTCCGATGAGCTATTACACTAAGAGGTTTCTCCAAGTAATATGCCCATTATGACCTTCTTAGTGAATTTAATTAAGATATGACCCGTAATAACTCAAAATTACGGAAATCATCGTAATGCAACGAAACCAAAGCCAAGATGTGCGGAATGGTCCCTGATGATGAACAATGCAAGTCAGGCCCAATAAAACCCCTCAATATTTCTCGAACTCTTTGTCACCCCTATCTGGCTACTCAGGTAGGCATAACACTCTGTAATGTTGTAATGTTATAATGTCCCAAAATGGGGACATTACAGTGCTCCCTGACAGAATATTGCTTGTCCTCAAGCAATAATTGAATCCAACTACATATGATACCGGGGTCCCATATCCACCTGTGTGACACAAGGTAGACTCCCCTCAAGATACGGCATCTCCAAGTACTCACCACGCATGACACACACATGCTCCTGATGAGTAGAATGATCAATGGCCCAAGAATCTTAGTCAACTTCCCGAGCAACCACTCTACTTGAAACTCAACTCCGTCAAACGTTGAACTACCAAGCACTCCAATCCCTGGATCCCATATCAAAATGTGAACTGCAATGCCTCGTGAAATATAGTCCTGTAACATATCAATACCATGAGTCTCCTTCCAATAACACATGGTCTCAACCCGAAATGAGTCTGTCCTCCAAGACTGTACCAACCCCAACACGACCTCCACCAACTGGACATGTTGTTGCCATAGTGAGGTACTACCAGACCTCAATGAATTATTAACAAGTGACGTGTTGCCCCCTATATTGAAGCTCAGTGGAAATTCAAAGTGACTTCCCCCTGCCAAGATCCACTCGTCTCCATTAGTCGATGAAATGCCTAGCCCTGTAATCCGAGGATCCCATGCTAGCCTCTGACAGGGACCATCACGCGGATGCTGGATTACTCCGTTCATGATTGTCTGCTAAAAGTATACATACTAGAGCCCCCACTCTTGAAATCCTTGAGGTTGCTCTAGATTTTAAAATTTTCAATCAACTAGATTTTAAAAGTTTCTAACAGTCTAAGTTTAAATCATTACAAAAAATAAAAAAAATATAGTTAAATACAAAAATAAAAAAAAATATATTAAAAAAAATACAGTGACTGTAAAATTTTAAAATACCAAAAAAAAAAAAAAATTAAAACCACAAAAAAAAAAAAATACAGTTTTTTTTTTTTTTTTTAAAACATTATAAAAAAATAAAAAAAAATACAGTCAAAAAATAAAAAAAAATACAGTCAAAAAATAAAGTCACTGTAAAATTTTAAAATACAAAAAATTAAAATAAAAACAAAATTTAAATTTAAAACTACAAAAAATTAAAAATACAATAAAAGAATACACGAAATTTTTAAAATACCAAAAATAAAAATAAAAAACAAAATTAAAACTTACCCGCAGCGGCTCAGCCTACAGGATTGGAGTCGGGGTCGGGTTCCGGGAGGCTGGAGCAAGTGTCACAGACTCACAGTGTGAGTCGTGACTGTGGAATTGGGGTCGGGACTCGGAGTCGGGGTGGAGCAAGCCTGGAGGTTGTTGCTGCGTGCGTTGTGGAGTCGGGGTCCGTGGAGCCTGGAGACTGTTGTTGCTGCTGTGTGCTGCGTACGCCATGGAGGATGTTGCTGCTGCGTGCACCGTAGAGCTAGGTTGGAGAGTTGTTGTGTAATCAATCGCTGGTTGGGGAGAGCTGTGTGTAATCGCCGGTCGGGGAGAGTTGTTGCTGCGTGCGCGGGAGTAAAATAATACACCTTTATTGCATGCCGCGGGAGTAAAATAATACACGAACCCGAACCCTAACTCAAAAAAATGATTAAAATCGCGAATAAAATCGGCATTTAGTTCAGAATTAGGTTCGGGTTTGAGTTCTCCATTAAGTTCGGCGAACTCGAACGATTAAAATCGATCTCTGATTAAATTCGGCGATTTTCGATTTTTAACCATTAAATACGACGAACCCGGTGACTAAGCCTGTCTCCACAATCCATGAATGCATGCTCAACTATCTGACCAGGAGTCGGGACTTGAGCCATCAATGGGCTCTCCAAAAATAGTGGCCCTTGCAGCACATGTGCACCCTTAGAAGTCTTTGGGTCATCTCTCCCTACAATCGCCTGCAAGTCTGAATGAGTCTCCATCAAACCGTCCATGTCACTTATATCCTCTTGAGATAAGGTTGACACATATGACTAGTCATCCTCTAAAATGGATGAAGGAGATATTTGACTCAACTCCTCCCGAATCTGCTCCACCTCATTCTCTTTCTCCTCTAGCGCCTCATGGTACATCTCACCAATTGCTAGAAGGTAATCTCTATCCATAAGGAGATGCTGGCAGTCGGACCTCATCACTACCACTTCCTCTTTGAGTGTCTGAAAATCTGCGATGGAAAACTCACCTCCCAAACTATCCTGTGCCATTATGGCTCTCCAACAACACTCTACCACCATTGTGTGTGTAGCGTCCAAGTGTCTCTTGGCTTCCACAATCATACCCTCACTAACCTTCAACTACCTTGTCAAATGGTGAGACTTATATGAGAAATCATTCACATCATGCTGAAGTGCTACCCCATAAGTGTTGTTTCCCAAATCAAGTCTGGGCTCCACAAAAGAACACTCCCCGATATCAGTTGCACTACTATGATCCTCATTCATGCGTACCTCCTGTGGAATAATATCAATCTCCAAGGGTGGATCGTCTAATGCCAATGCCTCATCGCACTTAGGTGTACTCACACCCAAGTCATCACATAACTCATGACAAGGTGATGATGCTATCTCCTCCTCATGACCTAATGTGCTATCCTCCTGTCCAAGCCATGGGCTAATGTCGTTACCCTCATGGGGCAACTCTGATGATGTTCCCAAAGTTGTTGCTCCGTCACCCTCATCGCACACAACTGAATCATGGATGGTGTATGCTCATCAAGGGAGTCAACCTGTGATCTTGTCAAGCCTCTATCCTGAAGTGGTATTTTTGCTATGTTGCACGAGGACCCGTCCCCCCCCAAAAAACCTACGTACCCGCCGTTCCCGCGTACCGGGGACTCGGGGACCCTTAGGAAACTTACCCAAATTGTTGGGGACTTCATTGCGGACTCGGGGACTTGCTGGCCGTCCCCAAGACGTTCCCGGCATATTTCAGGGACGTTACGAACAGATTTCAAGGATGTTCTAGGCAGATTTTAGGGATTTTTTGGGGCAGATTTTGGGGATATTCAGGGCATATATCTTCAGTCTTGACAATCATGGAAATTGATGATTGGAAAATAAGATATTTTTTCCCATCCATTAATTTTGTATTGCATTGAATCTAAATTTGTTGTAAAAGTTGTAGCTCAAAACATGGGTTTTGTATGATGGGTTTTGATTTGGGTTTCTGGTGATTTAAATATTGTATTTTCAGCAACAAGGTTACAACAAACAAAGTTTCCATGTCAAAAAAACAAGAAATGCAACATTTCAAAGGGCTGATCCTTACGGTTACTGTTCTTGTTCTTCTCATTTTTCTGGTCATCTTAGCTTTTACATATTGTACATGGGTTTTCAGGAGTCAGTCAATTATAGTGCTTCCACCATCCCAACCTCAAGCATTGTGAAAACAATCAGATAGTAGTGACTTCGATTGGGCACTAAATGTTTGAATAGATTCCTATTCAATCACATTCTTAATCTGAAATATGAATCTAATCTCTTTATAGAACCAAAGTGTTTTATAGTGGTATTCAACACAACCATAAAAATCTGCAAAACCAATTGAGAAGGGAATGCCTTTTATGTTTTAACATAATCGTCATTAACAAGAAATATGAGTAAGAAAAACTGCTATAGAGACATTTCTCATTTAATTTTCCTAAAGCTAAACTGCATTTTGCTCTTGTCTAGCATCCAAATGAAATGTCACTCGGCCATTTTTTAAATTGGTCGAGCTTTTTCAAAATTGGCAAGTGTAAGGACTGTGCATAATACTGTATAGTATAGCTTGATATGCTTACAAGCTTGAAGCAACTACAAATGTTTATGGTGAATTTTAATATTTTTTGATATATATATAGATATTATTGTTGTCCCCAACCCGCCATCCCCTGAAAAATTTGGGTGTGCGCTCTAGCCGTCCCGGGGACGCGTCCCCCCGTCTCCACCGTTCCCCCGTCCCGAAAACCAATGCAACATAGTATTTCTGCCTTACCAACTATCTTGCATGTGGATCTTTGTTTCTCCTTCTTGAACCACTCTGGATGTTCTGACAGGGTTGTTATACTTTTCAGTTGCTCTTGCATGATTTGCAAAATTTCCGCTGCAAGCTCCTTTTTTGTCTTCATCTTCTCCCAAAATTGATATGTATCTACTATTAACGTTGCCCTTCAAACCTCACAGCTGCAGAGGATCGTGCTATGATACCACTGTAATATTCAATTATAGAATTTGTGCTAAAACCTGATTTAGTTGGTTGAGAAATTTCGTCAAACACTTGGCATACAAGCTCCCAACTCCCTTGAAATCACTTCAATACTTGCTGTCCCAATTAACTCAAGTTTAAGGGTTGAAGATTATGTCAAACACATCATATGCAACACCTAAATCCCTTCCAAATGAGTGGTTGTTCTGGATTTATGCTTGCTATTATGTTTATTTGCAGCTGGCTGGTTGAAGTGTTTTGTCAAACACTTTGCATGCTAATTCTATAGCTTTGTTTTAATGTGTTTCAGAATTGTTTAGTGTGCAAAATATCATGAAATGGCAAGGAAATACATGATAGACATATGAAAAGAAATACCCAAATGAGATTGCAACAATAATAGCAAAATACCTCCAATCCTTGACTTATTTATACCATATAAGTGTTCAATGCCAAGGCAATTTCCAGATTTGCATACAATGATATGGCGGCTGTTTTCTATGGCTGAAATTGCTCCAATACAATAGAAATCAGCAACAATAATCTTCCACAAAGTAACCTCAATGATGGCTACCCAAAGGATGAATCTCCCACATGAAATAGTAGCTCCAATGAAGAGAAATGTGTTCTGGATGTAGCAAATTCGCCCTGCTGAATATCAATTGATCCAAGGGAGAAATACCCTCAAATCCACGCCAAAACTCGCCCAAGATGTATACAACCCCAAAATATGAACTTTACTACTAGATGCACCCCTCCAAGCAATATTTCGCCCTGGTCATATAAAAACCAATCCAACTAAAATGGCTACACAAAATCTGAATCGGAAATGATGTTCTACTCTGGCAATGAAGCTCGATGAGAAAATCAGAGTGATTCTCTCCCAAAATGACCAGCTAGGGTGGATGGTTTCACCACACAAACTAATCTTGGGGTTATCTCTGTAAAACCGTAAGCTCCAAGAGGCCAAATATCAAAATATCAATCAACATCTTGAGGGAATGAACTCTCATCCCCTTTTATAGACCCACTTTTTATTTTCTTGCATTCACTTAAATTATTTAAGTGACTTTCTAAGGTTATTTCTCATATTAACTATTAATTCATCTTTTTAACTCCAGAAAGTGATTAATTCACCTTTATGACTTCTCCGGCCACTGAAAATTACTTCTCATCATCCCATCCTATAGATGTTTTCGTCCTGGTTCCAACGAGCTATTACACAAAGGTGTTTCTCAAAGTAATAAGCTCAAAATGCTACTTTTAGTGCGAATAATTAAATTATGCCCAATAATTACCTCGTTTTATAGGAATCGTCGAAATGCCACGGAACCAAGGACAAACTGTGCAGAAACGATCCTGATGATGAAATATGGTAAATAAACTAAGAGGGCCCCATAAAACTCCTCCAAATCCCCCCGAGCTCACTGATGACATAGTCTCACTCTCCTGACCTGGATGATACAAGCTTCAAAAATCCACTCTAACCACAGAGCAAGGGAATCCAAAAATGGGGACATGACAAACCACCTCAACCACTCAACAAATATAAAAAAATTCCATACGAAGTATGCCCTAGGAGAATGTGCCAAGGGTGGTTACACTCCATCAATACATGTGCCAAAACCATGTGTTGTTTTGCAAATCCATCATTTGATTCCCCAAACCATGTGCACAAAAGAATGATGGCCTAGAGAAGTGTGCAAAGGTAGTTACACTTGTTAAATAAATTATTCCTCCAAAACAACCTCCATAATGATGCTTAACCAACCAAAGGAGGTGTGCCATCCTCTCCAAAATACTAAACATAATGCATGAATGCCTAGAAATATGTGCCAGAGAGAGGAGCACTCCACACAAATGCCTCAACCAACCTCCAAATAACCCCTCCAAGTGTGAAAAGATGCCAAATGAAGTAGGGCACCCAAGTAACTAACCTTCAAGTGTGAAAAATAGGGTCAACAAGCCACTTGAATGGTTAAGTCATCCTCAACATGTGTGCACAAAGGTTAATAACCATAGTCCACCTCTAATAATCCCTGAATGATTAAGTCACCATGAATATGTGTGCCAATTAGGGGGTGCACTCCATCAAGGTGTTGTACTTTGCAAATAAAATATGTCCTCCCTAGCAAAACCCCACCATGATAGCAACAAAATAAGAGCTCCACCTGGGCTTGAACCTAGGGTGCACCACCAACAAGAGATTAATACATGAAATAATACCATCCAACCTTAGGAAAATGTGGATCAACATAAAATCTCATGCAGTGCCCCCGCTCTAACTCAAACTTAGTAAATAACACATATATGAGGGTACTTACATCATCCAATACATTTCCCCTCATAGGTGATATCTAGCAATGTCACAATGTTATATCACCTAGGGAAATCTCATCACCATACAAGACCATAGGAAATAGGCATAGGAAAAGTGTAAACTCCTAATGATAAATCAAGTTTGTCCCATCATAGATAGAAAAATGGGGACCATGTAGAACACCCCTTCCTGGTGACATCAATAATATAACACCACCATGAAAAGCCACTAGGAAGCTCCACGATAACATGATGCAAACTACCTCATCACACCACCATCTAATCCCTTGGGGGATAGAACCATCATACATGAACAAGGTGTAGCACTTCTCAAATGAACAAGTAAACCAAGGCAACACCGTGATGAGATAGTATGCTCCATAACCATCAAATATACCATAAATGGGTGATCAAAGGCATGCACATGGGAGAAGACCACCAAACCAGAAAGAATGATCATCCAACAAGGAGAAGTGAGACTCCCCCAACCAAAGACCTCCATCAAATCATCTAATGCCAAGAAAATAAAGGGCTCCATGAAAATGTGTCCCCCCCCAATTATATCCAATGCTCCAAAGGTACCAGCTGCAAATCTCCATCAAATGTGATGAAAATCACAATGCGAAACCTCATACAATGAGTTGTAACACTCTTCACCCTAGACAAGTTGGTTTGACCTAGATCTAATGAGTTTTAACTGAAGCCATGTTGACCCACCCTAAATACCCTAAACCCACCAAGTTTTTGTAGGAAGTGCCAAGTTTTAGCAAGACCTGCCAGGTCTCAGTAGGGATGGCTGAGTCAACATAAAACCGTCAAGTCATATGATTTCAGATTTGACTATTTGAGTCTTCAATCTTGACATTGAAAAATTTACTGTTTGAGAGCCTTTGTTCATTTTGGTTCATGAATCATAAATTCACACCATGGTCCATCATGGTTTTGATTCTTGATGGATGAATGATGATATGATGATTGATAGCGATTGTATGATCTACTTGGTTATGTTATTTTTGCAATATATTAAGTGTGTTTGCATTATATTTAGTGTAATCTCTCATGTATAACTATAATCTAAAAATGTATTTTTTCTTGAAAATATCTATTTTTTTCTTTTCTTCATGGCACTGAGTCATTCCTGGGTTGACTCATGAGTTTTTGCGGAGTCCTGACTCCTAAGTCAAGTTTGACTCTCTGGCCCAAACAAGTTTTGTGCCAAGTCAAGTATGGTGACTCAGGTAATTGATTCATTTTGATTTTGGTATCTTGTATTGCCAAAATTTTAAAATGTTGCACTTCTTTCATTTCTTTAAAAGGCAATAATAATCAATTTGCAAATGGCTCAACCTTTGGAAGTTTTACCAAGCAAGAGAATCCATGTTCATTGTCTTTTGTTGTGATTCGGTTGCATGTTGAGGATGCAGTGGAATGCTGGTCTCTGTCAAAAGTCAAAATGAACCTTGTTAGTTTGAAAAGTAACAAGACTATCAGTTCCTTTCAGTAGGTACTGCATTGTTGATATTCTACATTCATGAATTGATTTAGAATTCGGGTGATTTGATAGGTATAGAACCCAACAAAAGTTGCTTGCTATAGTAGCAAGCTCTTTTCAGAATCTGTAGAATATTTGATTGTGTCCCTTCTAGTATTTTTTTTCAGTCATTAATTGATTTTAATAATAATCCTACCAGGGTTGAGAAGTTGGAAGTTGGACCTCAGGAAACCCCATCAATAGAGGGGACAGTTTTAGGGGCATCAAATGAATTAGAAGCTTCATTTTCTTCCCTTCCTTCTCCCGGATCACATTTTAAAGGACAAACCATTACTGGAAAGAAAGTGCAAGGAGAAGATAGTGATGCTCGACCAAGTCCAAGTGTTGTTGGAGGCACACTAAAGAGTGCTGCAACTGTCGGTCACCAAAGTTTTGCTCTTCAAGACAAGGTACCTGTTCCTTTCCAATATTATTAATTTATTGAGCCTGGCATGGTACTTGTTGAAAGTTAGTAGCAATAAGCTGATCTTTATGTTTTTTTTCCTATAGTTCATCTCACTTTTAGCTTTACCTTTTGCCTTTGCTCAATCTCGATTTTGCTCATCCAACCTCTGTTTTTGTGAGTGCTGTCTTTTGGCTGCAGAATAACAATATAATTCTTTGTGCAGCTGTTATCAATTTATGCAGCTGGTAATACTGTGCCAATCCCATTTTTGAAGGCCACAGATATATCCCCTATTGCTTTGATATCAGATAACATATATGGGGAAGGTGAGCCGGACCATAGTGGTGCTATTGCATTGGAAGCTATCCAAGAGCTCTACAATGGTGGAAGCCTTGGAGATGGACAGCTACGAAAAGGGAGAAGGACTCCAAACAATGAGGTCTGATGCTATTGATCTTATCCTTATATTGTTCCTAACTTCCTAGGTTCTGGTTTGTGGAAAATTTACTTGTTTGATTTTTTGTTGCTTGTATGTTTTTTGTGGAGTTTTTTAATACTGTTCCAAAATTATGGGATGGATTGTGTTTCCTCTTCTTTGAGGTTATGTCCTAAACTATTTCTTCCTTGATTTGTTTTTTTTTAATATTTACAGATGCCTCTTCCTCCAAGTGTATGCCAGAGGCTGGCTACAAGTACAACACTGCTAAATCTCGCACGGGCACTCGCTTATCATAAAATGTAAGTGCTGCGTTTCTTAATAAGGAAGGTCTTAGCAGGAAAATGTTTAAACTCAGACAATATACGTGGGAAGACCACAATGAGAACAAAACCCTGGTGGATGGCTTCTCACTCCATCGACCTCTCCAGTGATCCAACTCCTCATGCGTATCCTTGACAATTATTTAATTGTCTTGATGTCCATGGGACCAAAGTTATTGAATATTATTGATTGCTTAACCCTATATCTTCATCCCATGAATAAGCACTAGTAGGAAACAACGGGGACAAAATACATTGATATACTCATCCCCCATGGTGTTACTTGTTCTAAAAATGTTCCTTGACTTGGATGTCTTCCTTTTGAAGTGGCTCTTATAGAAACCCGTGTTCTTTTGTTTGTAGAATTCCTCAGCCTTCTTCATACATGCGCCTTAAATTTCAACATGCACCACTTCATGTCCATGACTCAAGATTTACAAATATCACAAGTCCTTTCACCCCTTCTTGCTATCCACCTCCATGTGTCCAAAATGAAGTGAGCTTCTTTTAATTATTTGATTGTCTCTTTTTCTCTCAATGGGATATTTGACTGTTGTGATAACAACTTTCAGGATTGTTATCATCGTGATGTAGTTAAGTTACTTCCCAAAATCTACTCCTTAATTTCAATATGCCACTCAAAGTTGTGAGATTCGGACTCTGCAAAAACTTGGCCAGCTTGGGGTTCGGCAAAATTTGGTGACTCGGCAAAACTCCATTCAAGACTCTGCAAAAGTCTACAAATAGAAAAGAAAACTCAAAGTACAGGAAGATGTGCAGAAAAATTAATGACATTTCCAAACCATGTAATCTATAAAACAACAGTTTATCCATCAATTCATCTCATCAAATATGATAATATAAAATTTGACACTCAACATTTGTCTCAAAAACTGTGACCAAGAAAGGTTTAAATGGCTAGAACAGTACTTTGTAAATGACTAGGTTTATATTAATTGTCCTTTCAATGAAGAAATCTCAAATATGACACCAACTTGTTACTTAAGATTTTAGAAAAATATTTTAGTATGAAGTGAAGGAAAATAGTTATCTGATAACCCTTCTAATGAAGAACTTTAAAATTTCTCTGATAACAGAGATATTAAAGCATGCACTCAATTGGAGATAAGCACATGTGAAGTTCTAAATTCTAATCTGCAAAGAGCTTAGTTCAAGAATTGGTTTGTATTGCATGTATACTGATTTTGACTTTGATTCAGGGCTTGCTTGTCATAGAATGTAGCGACATGAACAGGCATGCTCACTACATAGCTATCGGATTTCTTTTCCTTGTTCTCTTTCTTTGTAGAATTTATGTACAATGATCTATTTGAACTTTTCTGTGCAGTTAATAGCTCCCTGTGGAATTGACAATATATATTGTGACTAGCAACCTCTCCAAACAACGAGCATCATACATATACTTCTCTGTTCATGATGTGATTGAAGTGTAGATTCTTTCAAGTGCAGATAATCCAATGTTATTAGGAATGCATTTAATTGAGCCCTCTTCATATCTTGCATGATATTTTTTTGTTCTTTCTGTGAGTGCCAGGTGCTATGAAGAGATGCCATTGCAAGGATGGCAAGCAGTGCAAGAGCAACGAACTATTCAGAACCTCTCAGACACACTAAGAACAATCTTGCGCTTATGATTGATCAAATGCACCGCAGATATTCAATTAACATAGCAGCTAGCTTTTTTTCGGGGAAAATTCCTGACATTGGCTCGTTGATTCGATTAAGACCGTTGCAGTGGTGGTTTCCTGAATGTTTTATTCAGAAGTAGAGTTGATTGTACTTGGTAAAAAGGGCTTAGTTAAATCACTATATGTCTATTCCTGTGTTTTGATTTGAGTTCAAGTCCAAGACTTGTAATGTTAACCTGTTATTGTATAATTTTGTATTTTAGTATATGTCCAAACACCATCTTACGTGTTGTCACAAACTCCTAGATGGGAGCAAGTTGTTTTCCATCAACTCGAATTGACGCAGGTTCTAGATTGTATTTGATGAGTTAGCTTATGTGGCTGTGTCCCAAAAATTCATCAATTTAATGTTCTCTTATGGAAAGCAAAACCATTCTTTCTAGCCTGTTTAATGTTCTCTTATGGAAAGCTAAACCATTCTTTCTAGTCTGAGTTGTACATATCTAAGACAAAGGATACTGTGTGATCTTGTTTTGCATCTTGATGCAATATGATGACTGAAAATGAATATGAACTTCGCACACCATAAATCCTTAACACATCATCATCTTATAAAAGGCATGATCCAGTTTGGAAATGTTACAAAGAGGACGAAATAATATAATGATAAATTAATGTCTATATTGAATATAATAGTTTTAAAATGTTTGAAACCATATTAAAATACAATTGATAATTGTCTTTTCTGCTCCATCAACACCAAATGAAATCGATTTAAACAAGCAACAAGTCGAAAATGGATAACATGATTTATACCTCTGTTACCAACATCGTGATAATATCGCCAGCATCCCGATATTATCGCCGTTCTGAGGGTTGGCGATATTATCAGCTGAAAATATCGCGATATTTTCCTTTGGCGATAATATCGCGATATTTTCGAAAATAGCGCGATAATATCACGATTTGATGGAAAATGTCACAAACAGTCATGGATTAATAGCCAATTTTGGGTTTTAAAGTGTCATTTTGCAAACAAAGTGTGGGTTTTGGAGAGCAAAGGAGCAAGAGCCGAAAATGTAGTTAAGGAGGCTAGTAATATACTAATTAATGGGAAAAGTAACATTCCCAAAATGTAGTTAAGGTAGGAGGCTAGTAATATACTAATTAATGGGAAAAGTAACATTCTCCTTATCTTCATTTTCATCATTTACTTAAATTTTTAACATTACCATTAATTACAGTTTCAAGATGTTTGAGAGTGGTTCCAACCTCATTGGACTTCATATGAAGAAAGTAGAATTTTAGGTCCCATTCAAAATTCAGCAGACTTAATGGTTTTCAGGGTTTCAAGATTGACAATATTGCAACATTTCCACTAGATTCTATCATGTATGAGGGTATGGAACTGACATTTAGTCAAGAGCACCAAGCCCTCTATGTACCTTGATGTTGGTGGCATTGATTGTTGAACTCTTCTGTCATGAATCTAGTAAAAATGTACCCTTCACTCAAGTAAAATCACTTATTAGGCATGTTAAGCTTTTTCTATCTTATTTTAATGTGTAGAGGGTGACACTGATGATGAGGATCCTAATATAGGCAACGATTTTGATGATATGTAGTTATTTGTTGTAGAATGATTTTTTTTGGACTCTAGAGGCCATTTACAGCCTCTTTGTTGATGTATTTTGGTTCAGAGATGCATTGCACTCAGTGCTATTTTGGTTTATATGCACCCTTGCTATTTACAAGAGAAACTTTGCATATTTGTGTATAATGGTTTGGATTCATATGGATGCACATGAATATATCTTCACGAACTCCACAAAGTGAGTTGTACTTGGCAGTAGCACTAGTGGAGGACACCAGAGTCTAGATTTTTCTTCTTCTACAATACATTAGAGTCTAATGCCAGCCCTAGGACCTTCTTCCTCTAAAGGAAATCACCTTCGGCCATAAAAGGGGTCGAGGGAATTGTTAGTTTATTTATCTTATTTCATTGTAGATAACTCATGATGATGAGATACATTTATTGTATTTTTTGATGATATTTTGAGGCTTTAGAGTCAGGACATGATTCAATGTTGATGTGTGATGCATTTGAGTTTACTAGACATCTTATATATGAGTTCTCTTTTCATATTTATGTGGAAATGCATTTATTTGATGTTGATGCTTTAGATATTTAAAAATTTGAAAAAAATGAATATTTTTGTATTTTTTTCGTTCTTACGACATTTTCCAATATTTTCTGATATTTTCCCCGATTTTGCTGATATTTTTGTTTTCGGACCCTCGGCGATATTTTGTTGTTGCCGATGTTGGTAACACTGATTTATACACATTTGATTGTCATTTTTTATGTATATGGTTTGTGTGAATTTTAATAACAAGACGAGAAATTATTATCTTTTTAATAATAATGAATGAAGATTTTACGCAATTTAAAATATTATTGTAAAAATGAGCTACTTTTTATATTGTCAACATTTAAATATTATTTTTTTGAGTTATTGAATTAAAAGTAGATTAAATTAAGTAGAGGAATAGATTTTGTAAAGTAGCTTAAAACCAATTTTAAGACACGTCGGTTCAAATCAAATTTGTCAAATTTATTTGTTAAAAGGTATTTTTAATGGAGAAATTAAATGAAACATATCATAGCCACCAAAAAGCCAATGAGAAGAAGAAAATGCTTAGTTCATTATTGTGAATGTTTGGTTGTGTTTGTTGGCATATGATGATTAAAAATGCTTTTAGAACTATTTAATTATATTTTAGTAATTGTAATTAACAATTTATTATAGTAAAATGATTGTGAATGTTTGGTTGTGTTTGTTGGCATATGATGATTAAAAATGCTTTTAGTATTATTTAATTATATTTTAGTAATTGCAATTAACAATTTATTATAGTAAAATGATTTGTTTGGGCAATTTATTCTAGGGATCATAAAGAAAAATAAAAAGATAGTATGAAACTAATGACCATGATGATGTTGGTGGATCAATTTTAGTTGTGGTGTGACATTATCTTTTAGCATCAATATGTAAAATCTAGGGGACAGAGAGTCATTGAGTCCATGCCATTGGTTATGCCTACCATCTATAACATTGGCACCCATCCTCGACATTTGGCACCTTAATATTCTTTTAACTATCAAATGGAGAAAATAAAGTTGGTACATTAACATTATTGTCAAAATCTTTCAATATTCTATCCATATTCTATTATATGAGATTTTTACTTTTCACCTTTGTCTTACTCTCTAAAAGTAGAGGTTAGAAAGTTTAAAAATAACATGCAATTATTCATTTTGGTAGCAAAAGAAGTGAGATATTGCTCAAATGTGGCCTTCAAGTAATCTATGTCATTGTGGACGTATGCAAATCATAGCACCACTTTTGATAAGTTTATCTTGTGTATGTTATCTTAGCATTGAATGTGGAGCATAATGAGAGTTGTTTAACATGTTTTAATACCACATAAATAGGAGGCTAAAATCAACGCTTTAGCATGTTACACATAGAGGATTTTATTCATTGATAGACTTAAAAATTGAAATTTAAGGTAGGGAAAGATCATGCATACTTGTATATTGTGTGACATGGTTTCTTTTAAAAGTACAATGGAGACTAATATATAATCTAGAATCTTCTTTGAACTCGTTTTTAATTTTTTTTTTTTAAATTGTCTTATTAGAATCCAATGTTTCATTATCTCATGGGTTGACATAAGTATAATTATAAGAACAATGCAATCATCAATTACAACAAACCCAACAAATGATTGTTTTTTTCTCGTTGACTCCAAACTTGAGTTTGAAAATTTCATGTTTTTCTTTGCTTAATTATTTGACATATATTTTTTGCTTTCATCATGGGTAACAAAATACACAAGTTCTACTTTTCTACAATGAAATTTGCTCTAATAGTATAAAGATGACATTTGATCTGTAAATTGTCATGGATATTCCATTGGATTAGTTTATTACAACAAATCTTTACGAAATTCTAAAATATTTTAATATGCAGTTTGTTGCCTTAGATCTCAAATTTAATGTTACTAGAGTAACACTCAAAATTATGGAAATAGCTGAAATCAAAGTAAAATAAACAATCGAATGAAACTTCATCCACACAAAGAACACAAGATGTGACCTAAGAAACCCAATATGGGAGAAAACCTAGCTAGAAGGTGAGGCTTATGTTTTTCTCTATTTACCTTAATTATAAAATGCAAGTACAAAGAAAGGGGCACTCACTATGGAGTTGTCATTCACAATATGGCCTAAATGGCTTCTATAGAATCTTATAGCTCCTATGTCCTACTTCAATATTCCACTCCTAATTGCTTTGCTCAAAGATGAAACAATAACAATACCAAAAGAATGGAACCCCTTCTCTTCCTGGTGGCTTAGTTTTAACATAACTTTATAGTCGTTTAGGGTTAGGGTTAAGGTTTTTGCATGCCTCAACCATCAATTAGTGTTAAGGTTTTGGACCCACATGTGACTAGCCCATGTATGAGTAGTGGGAGTTGATGTGGCATCCATACGATACCAAGGTGGTCAACTGGGTAGGTTAACTTGCAAGAGGCATAACTTCTACATACGAGATTTGATTGAAGTGATTTTTGCATTGCTAGAAAGCTTTTGGTGTGTGGAACAACATCGAGGAGGTTGAACTAAGTTTACAAGGTTTTGACCCTAAAAAGTGTCATTTGATGCCTCAAATCGGATTTGGAAGTTTCTAGACCCTAAATCACCAAGTTGGGATCTTCCCTAAAATGGGTCTTGCGAGTCAATTCCCACATTTCCACCCAAAAAGTACTAATATAGATGATAAATTATATAATGATCCATTTTTTTTATCATATTTCCCTATTTAGGCAGGCTTTTGGTCCCCAAAAGCTTTTATTGAATGAGTGAAGGAAAATTTTTCTCTACCTACTCTATGAAGTACCATTTGGCCTTGACTAAAAGTTGACCATTAAACCCAACCTAGTAGAGTTCATTCTACCCTTGTATGGTAGTTTTGGACTTCTTCTGCAAAAGTATATCTTCTGCCAACTTCATTTGAGCCTCTAGTGCTAAGTCCTCTATGGTAGGTAGGATCTGCTCATCAGTTTCCTTATTCAACATGGGAGACTCATAGAGTTTTAGATTTTCCACATTCATTATTGAGTAAATGTGCATATATGAGGGTAGACTGAGTCTGTATGCATTATCACCCACCTTCTCCAATACTTCAAAAGGAGCATATTGCAAAGTCTTGATCTTCTTACCAAGATCCTATAGCATTTCTTCACTTAGATGCAACCAAACTATCTCCCACCTTAAATGTTTTATTAATTCTGTAAATGTTTTCTCAATTTTGTGTTGATCATGTCATACCTTGTACTTTTCTTGTGATTTCCTCAATGTCTCTTGTACTTGCAAATGGATATGCCTAATCTTTTCAACAAATTTTTATGCTTTCAATGCATCTACTATGGTGTTTTCCATCATTCCTCTTTGTTGTCAGAATACAACATCGAAGAGCGATGGTGGCAAATACCCAAAGCAAGTTTCAAAAGGGGACTTACCATTAGAGGTGTGGACTGCTCTATTATAAGAGTGTTAAATGTAAATCAAATTTTCATCCCAAGTCTTTGGATGCTTTTGATTGTAACCCCTTAAAAGATGAACCAATGTCATGTTGGCTACTTCTATTTGCCCATCCATATGTGGATGAAAAATTTTAGATCTCTTCAACTTGGTGTCCATCTTCTCCCAAAGTGTTTTACAAAAGGAACCAAGGAATCATGTATCCATATCTGAGATGATGGTCCTTGGTATCCCAAAGTGCACCCAAACCTTTTCAAATAACAGGTTTGTTGCTTCTTGTATTTTTTATGGTGTGTTTACAATGCATAAGAATGCACATCTTGTTGAACCTCTCAACTACCAAAAACATATGGTCATGTCCCTTCCTGGTCATTGGTTGATCCAAAATTAGTGCTAAAACTACTTTGTTACACTAATTTGAATGCTTATACAAAACTTCTCATTTTCCCCATAATTTCATTAAAAACTAACTTAATAAATTTAAATAAGCAATTTAAATAACTAAAATTGAGAATGGAATATCAATAAAACATAGACAATACTCAACAAATTGTTAACGGAGTTCACCTCACCTAGGCTACGTCTCTGAGTTTGCTTCAATCGAGGAACTAATCCCTTAAAAATGATGCAAAGTACAACATTTTATCTCTTTACATCAAAGAATGGTCTCCAATCTACAAAAGAGTCATTAAAGTTCTTCTATGAAAACAAAAGCACTTGTCTTTCAATCTTGATTGACATCTTCCTGCAACAAAGAACTTATCTTGCCTATTTTCTCCACAAAAAATACTGCTACCTCCTTCAAATACAATTTGCTCTAAATTATATTGTTTGCAAAGCCTGTGGGCTAGCAGTTAAGGTGTTCCCCTTTTGTGCACAAAATCAAGGTTCAAATCTCATTAAATCCACTCATTGTTTTTTCATGGAATATAATATATCCCACATATACTATGAGATATGATTCCATACTATATATAAGGTATTGTGGGCTATGTGTATGGTAATATATCCCACATATACTATGTGATATGATTCCATACTATATATAAGGTATTGTGGGTTGTGTATGGTAATATATCCCACATATTATGTGATATGATTCAATACTATATATAACATATTGTGGATACAAGGTATGTGATTCACCACATATGACATGTTGGTTGGCACATTTGATATTTATGTGGGATGTGTAGTAGCATTTCGTGGCATGTATGCCATTGTTAGTTAGCATGATATTCAAAGATTTTAAAATCTCTTTGTTGTAACCTCCACACTCATACATTGAATGCAAAGAGCCACATTGAAGCCAATCTTGGATTGTCACATGTTTCATTGTGAGTGGTGTGTTATCGCACAAATTGTAGGTTGGGGAAAGCCCAACCCAAACCACAAGATGGAGACAACTAGGAGAATACCTACCCACTGTCACCTCAGATAGATATTCCCGTCACTTTAGAGGTGAAGTGATCACCTCAAGGGGGGGGATCCTGAATGACCCTGGGGTGAAATGAGATGGAAAGTGATACTTGTGAATGGATGTCCCTATAGGTCAAGTTGCTAAATGGAAAGTGGCTTGGAAATGAGTCTCGGTAGTGATCAATAATTTCCAAGAAGTTTGAGCACCTACAGATGATTATAGTACATGCCTGAGACACAAGAAAAAACAAGTATATAAGCTATATGTTAAGTGGACAAGCAAGTTAAACTTGTTGTCCCTACTCACAGCAATCAACAAAAATATATATCAGTGAACAAATGATTATTAGAGCTGCTAAACAAGATGTTAAAAGTCTAACAAATGACGCAAGAGGTAAGCTAGCTAAACATTAGTATAACTCTAGTAATAAAGCACAAGACTTTAGCAATGAAACAAGGTTGTAAGAAACAAGTATTGTAGAGATATTATTTAGCCTTATGGTTGTAGCAAACAAGTTGTTATAAAAAAAAAATCAGCCACCAAAATTCACAAAGAATCCACCCAAAAGATGCACTAGGACTAGTAGATTATAGGGGTAACTTGTTAGCAACTCCTGACGGTTGAATTGTCAGTTATGAATCAAAAAGAGAATAATTTGTCACAACCCTAATGGCTATAGTTTTAAGTTAGTTCTAGCTCCCAAGAGACTAAGTATACTAAGACGCCCTAGAGGCTTTAGCAACCTTAAAGCATCACGAAAAGTTTCCAACTTGAACAAGATCGATATCTCACTAAATCATGTTTATCAGGGCAAACAATTTATTTCTCCAATGCAAATTTCAGATTAGTACCTTTAAAAAAATGGGTGAATGGAGTCTTCAAAACACAAGTTAGATCAACAAGATCCCTAGGGGTGTAAACCCTCTTACTCCCTAGGGTATGCAAATCAAACTCAAGGTAGATCAAGGAGGGTGTACACCCTTGTACTCCTCCAAGATACCTTGCAATAAAAGACTTGTAAACTAACAAATGAAAAGAACTTGATGGAGGGTGTATGTAATTATACTCCTCCTAGGGTTTTAACCAACAATATCATGAAATGAGCAGGAAGAATGCAAATTTTCCTTACCAAAACCAAGAAAGTTGCAAGATCAAACCCTAGTTTCACCGAGATAAACCATCCATAAGCAAGAACACGAGTCTCCAAGAGATGTGCACCACCTTAGCTCATCCATTCATCAAGAGATATACCAAAAATCATTTGCAAGAGAGATAGATACCAAAATCATTTGCAAGAGAGATAGATACCAAAAATGCTCAAGTATAGCGAAAATTTCAGCCACAATAGTCTTCTTACAATGGGAGAGTTATGATAAAAGTGAAATAGAGATTATCTCTATTTATACAAATCCTCTAAAACATAGTTTGTCCACATTCGAAGGGTAAACCACAAGATAAGGGGACAACAACCCTTACTCTTGCCCCTTTGCCAAAATAACATTTTTTAATTCATAATTTGCACATAAGATAAACCCTAGAAACATGACGTCACCCTCTTGGGGAAACATTTTGGCACTTTTAGGTCAAGTCGTTGGGTTAGAGATGAGTGCACTAGGCCTCCAAAGGCCAAATGGCTTCAACGTAAGTCTCTCCTCCATGATCCAAGGGATCCCTCCATCAAAACGTGTTAATTGTCTCCAATCACCACCAAACCCTAGCCCGAGGGTGACATCAAACCCTTAAAGGTGACGTTTTAGCCTCTAAAGGAAAGTCGTTTGGCTTGTAAGGGCTAGATGAAATCCTCCAAGGTGTCGTTTATGCCTCCAAAGGCATATTATCATCATCCGTTGTGTGGACCCTGGTATCCAACCTATGGGCTTCAAGCCCCCCAAGGAAGCCCAAGCTAGGCTTGTCCTTCCAAAACTGTCCACTAACTAGGTCCTACAAAGACAATGAATATACCCTCCAAGGATCTCAAGTCAAATGCATCATGATGAGTAAATCAAATCAAGAAAAGAACCATCTAAGAATGTACATCCAAACTACCTAATCAAAATAAACAATTGATCAAAGACCCTGTTTAATTTTCCAAGTTTAGGTATGGGAGGGTTGACAAAGCGACCTATTGGGTGAATTTTACCTCAATTTTAGGGGTGTTTCCCAAGTGGACCTCTTTCTAAGTCATGTGGATAAAGTGACATGGACGGGGGCAAGACTTTTGGGCATGGGGTTCATGACATACAAGGGGTTGTAGTGTCTCATTTATGGGTACCTTTGTAGAGGAAGTGTTGCACTTTCGTTTTCAATGCAACCTTTTTCCAAGCCCATTTATTGTCTTTTATTCTTTTAATATGTTTCCAGGTTGAAGCCAAGGTGGGGCTTCTACCTAAGCATGAAAAATTGTGCCCACCTTGACTCTACCCTGCTCACATCATGCTTCCCCAAGTTGAAAACATGTGTGCAGCTTCTACCTAAGCATGAAACATTGTGCCCACCTTGACTCTACCCTACTCACATCATGCTTCCCCAAGTTGAAAACATGTGTGGGGCTTCTACCTAAGCAGTAAAAACAATGCCCACACATACTCCACCTTGGTTGGTATTTTGTTGTTAATTATTTTTCACAGTTCTCATCGGTTTCTTATGAGAGACATTTTATTGTCCTCGGGATCCCTAGGTGAGCATCTAAAAGGTTAATGATTGGCTTTTATCTTTTTCCAGCTATAAGCCTCTGGGCCTTCAACCCTTTCTTCCCATGAAATGAGGGACAACCCCTTCTTGGGTCAATACACCCAAAAATCCAAAAAGGTAAGGAGATGAGGGGATGAAGTGTGGAAAGTGACAAGTATGGTTAGGAATGGCACGATGACTCATCAAGAGGACCTCCCAGTAGCAAACTTATCCCTAAGGGTGACCCACTTACTAGGGTGCAATGTCAACCACCAAAGTGAAACAAGGCAAAGAGCATAATGTCCAAGCAAACATTACATAATCAAATGCAGTAATAGATGCAACAAACTCAAATGCCTCAAATATTGAAATGACACTCACCATAATACCTAACTTGTACCTCACGGAACAAGACCCAATGTCTTCTGGAAGCCAGCTGATGTGGTGGATATCGTCATGATGAACCTGGAGCTGTGGTGGTGAAGCGGGCCTCTATCTGTGCAAGTGGATATTGTTGGTCCAGTTGTCTCTCGGTACTCCATGTCTGCAACATGAGGACCTCGAAACATCATCTCCTTAGTTATACCTGGGAGTTGGGGATAACATCTCGCTCTTACTTGGGGACATATACTCGCCATAGAGTCCATGAGAACCACAACATCTCCTGGTGAACCTATGCCTACACTGAAACATAAAACCGTAAAATCCAGGGTGGTTCTATCACCTTTCATCCATATATATCAAAAGAAAAAAAATGACAACTAATCTAGAAAATAAAATTTTGCATTTTTTCCAAAAATTTCTAAAGTAAGCATGAAATCAATATGCAAGTAGAGAAAAATGAAAGATGAAATGCATCTAAACTATCATGATCAATGAAAATGCAAGGAAAGAAAGATGACCTACCTACTTACATGGAGCCATGGGCCCTAAAGATCAGGTCCTGAAATGTCAGTTGAAGTCGTACAACTAGTGCAACCATTAGTTCATCATTTCATGAGGGTATCTTGTACATTTTTAATGACTAAAATCAACAAACTGAAATTCTGTCAAACACTTAACAACCTAGAGATAACTGTCTTCATAAACTTCATAAATGCAAAAGCCCACATTCAAAAATTTCCATAAGCAGAAATAAACATTGCTAAGCAAAAATATGCAGCGGAAAAACACAGTGGACAGCAACCCAATAACACTCAGAAATTTAGGCAAATGCCAGGGGAAACCCCAATGTGGGGAAACCCAACGAGCGAGAGAGAGAGAGAGATCTTATTATTATGCTTTAGGAAAGTACAAAACAACAACAAATCTACATTTCCAGCCAAGGAAAATACCTCACAGCACCAAATCTGTCCCACAGAAATTTGCCTCGTTTTCTGTGCCAAAATCGTACCGTTGTCCGACCTCTTTCGTACCTCATTTTTTGTGCCCACAGTCACCTGTACGGACTGTTTCGTACGGCCCAGAAACAACCACAAAAAATATGGAAATCGCCTCGAAAACTGTGCCAAAAATCCCCTCGATTTCGGTGCCCAAATCCGTACGAAAAGTATAGATCTGTACAGTACAGCCTCCTGCAACAGAAAAATATTTTGGCCAAAAATTCACAGATTTTTTTTCTCGGGAATCATGCCCTCTTTCCTCGAAAAACAAATGTCCTCTTTGCTGCTCACTTTCCTCTCTCAAGCATACTCAAAAAATCTCTCTAACTCTCCTCCCGATGTACTCTCAACATCCTCTCGATGTCTTCACAATATGTCTTGCACACTACCCAATGCATTCTTTTATAATCTGAAAATGACATTTTTCCCTCCAAAATGTCCTTTCACCTTCCCAACCCTAGATCCAAAGGCCAAGATTAGATCTTGCCTTTTTCAAGATCAAGGGTTATGATCCATTCCCTCCAAAATGTCTCATTTAAAATTAAAGTGAATTTCACTTTATCACATAAGTGCTTTATGAAAATAAAGTCACTTTAAAAATAGAAGGTACACTTTATTAAAAAGTCACTTTACTAAAAGAACCACTTAAAACAACTTTATAAAAACTATTACAAATTCAAGTGCTTGGTAGTGCAAAAATTAAGGTATTATCCGCATACAAGACAAAACATGCGAAGTACCTCGCGAGGTAAAAAATCTAACACTCTCTCTTAGCGAGGGAGGTACTTCTGGTATCACCACCATAATCTGTCTCCATCTCATCAGCTGCCATAGCTGCTTCCTCTGTACTAGAAGTCTTTGCTCCCTTTGAACATGAAGCCACTACTCCCACTGCATTGGAAGCCTTTGTTGCTACCTCTATTGTACCACGAACTGAAGACATGCTCCTAAGAGACTGCACACTCTCTTGAGCATCCAACTATGTCGACTCATGCATGTTGAGTCCCTTGAGAGTCCCAGAAGAAGACTGAGTGCCATGTATCAACTCTCTCTCCCGTGCTACCTGCCAACTCTCCGACACAGAATCTGAGTCCACAAATCCACTGGACCCCAACACAGGTCTACCCAACAACCTATACAATCTCTCATACCCGACACCAAGCATCATTGTTGTGTCTGGAGTAGCTCTCATACCCGGCCATAATAGAATGCCACTCCAAATCTATCAACCTCCATAGATGACATTGAGAGTAAGTTAACCATCATCTCTAGAACATACAATACTCCGACAACCTCCAGAAATCCTCCTGACTCTAGCTGGAATCTAACACTTCCAACCCCCTTCACTGCAAGTTGTGGGCTGGTACCAACACCCACACAACAGTTTAAGTCTATTTCTGAAAGACTCAAGAACACTAACCTCATCCTTGTCATATACCGAGAAGCTCCAATATCCACGAACCACACTTCAATGTCCTCGAACACTAGGCAACCACTGCCCAGGGGACCAGTCATGAGAGAAAACTCCCTCTCATGTCTCTCAACAAACTCTACAATCTCTGTTGATGCTAACACCTCTGGTTCCGGCTTCTTCTCCTTCTTGTTCGAACACTGACTAGCGTAGTGGCCAGTCTTGTGACATGCAAAGCATTTCTCCTTGCTCATGTCCTTCTTCTTCTCATTGCTCTTTCCCACAAGAGCAACGTTCTCGTCATCTTTGTCCACCTGACAAAGAACCTTTTCTGCCTTCTTCAAGCAAATACAACAGCAAATCACTTGTTGTCCCAAGTGCCAAAATGCTACTCACTGAACTTCAAAGCACAAGCTCTGATACCATGTAGATTTTTAATGACTAAAATCAACAAACTGAAATTATGTCAAACATTTAGCAACCTAGAGATAACTGTCTTCATAAACTTCATAAATGCAAAAGCCCACATTCAGAAATTTCCATAAGCAGAAATACACATTGTTAAGCAAAAATATGTAGCGGAAAAACACAGTGGACAGCAACCCAATAACACTCAAAAATTTAGGCAAATGCCAGGGAAAACCCCAATGTGGGGAAACCCAACGAGAGAGAGAGAGAGAGATCTTATTATTATGCTTTAGGAAAGTACAAAACAACAACAAATCTACATTTCCAGCCAAGGAAAATACCTCACAACACCAAATCTGTCCCACAGAAATCTGCCTCGTTTTCCATGCCAAAACCGTATTGTTGTTTGACCTCTTTCATACCTCGTTTTCCATGCCCACAGTCACCTATACGGACCGTTATGTACGGCCCAGAAACAGCCACAAAAAATCTGGAAACCACCTTGAAAACCATGCCAAAAATCCCCTCGATTTTTGTGCCCAAATTCGTACGGACTGTACGGATCTGTACAGTACGGTCTCCCATAGCAGAAAAATATTTCGACCAAAAATTCACAGAAAATTTTTCTCAGGAATCGTTCCCTCTTTCCTCGAAAAATGTGCCCTCTTTGCTGCTCACTTTCCTCTCTCAAGCATACTCAGAAAATCTCTCTAACTCTCCTCTCGATGTGCTCTCAACATCCTCTCGATGTCTTCACAACATGTCTTGCACACTACCCAATGCATTCTTTTATAATATGAAAATGACATTTTTCCCTCCAAAGTGTTCTTTCACCTTCCCAACCCTAGATCCAAAGGCCAAGATTAGATCTTGCCTTTTTCAAGATCAAGGGTCATGATCCATTCCCTCCAAAATGTCTTATTTAAAATTAAAGTGAATTTCACTTTATTACATAAGTGTTTTATGAAAATAAAGTCACTTTAAAAATAGAAGGTACACTTTATTAAAAAGTCACTTTACTAAAAGAACCACTTAAAATAACTTTATAAAAACTATTACAAAGTCAAGTGCTTGGTAGTGCAAAAATTAAGGTATCATCCACATACAAGACAAAACATGCGAAGTACCTCCCGAGCTAAAAAATCTAACATATCTCCCCCTGTGCTTAATCATGTGATACAACAAAGATAAGTTCAACATATAATAATCATGGGTATGAATACAAATATAATCGGTAATGAAGACCAGTCTTCTAAACATGACAAATCAACCCCTTTTGTTTGAGAGCTACCATCCTATCAAAAATGAAACGACCAAAATCCCATGTGTGTCTCCCAGTCTGTATGAAAGTATCTATATTCTCATCAACCATATTGACAATTTCTTTCATAAGACCACCAATGTGACTAAAAATGACCATCTCTTTGTCTTTGTGTGCAGGAAGGATAGAGGCTAGGGCGGCTTCAACTGGATCTTGAATTTCTTCATCATTGAGACTAATGGATTCTTCAATTTCATGCATGAGAGGAAAGCAAGGTTGGACAACCTCACCTTCATCAAGCGAGAGCAAAGATAATGATGTCTCAACATGTTGTGATTCGTCATAATTCTTCTTTCTTTTTATGTACATGCCCCTCTGTCTCCTCTTCATTGCAAGGGGCTTTATCCTTAATACAGAGTGCTTTGTTTGTCTCCTTTTAAAAGGATTTGTCGCATCCAAGGGCTCCTCTAATACTTCTTCACTTCCAAATTAATGGAATAAAGTATCATTAAGATCTTCAAAAGGGTCACAACTCATCATGTTCTCTTCTTGACATGCAGGAGGAGCAAAGGCCTGGATGTCTTCATCGAGTGGAAGGGCATATATAAGCACTTCATCTTCATCAAATGTCTCGTTCAAATCTTCAACATGAGAAACTTCATCGAGATCTTCTTCAGGATTTTCTTCATCCTCATCTTTAGGAAAACCTTCTTTGCAAAGTGTTGATGATTGCAACTTCATGAGACATTCTCCAGGTCATACTCTTCTATGGACTGAGATGGGTTGACTTGTGATGATACTCCTCGATGGACTGAGTTGAGTATGACACTTATCGATGGACTGATAAGTTGTATTGGGTTGGTGCCCAACAACCCTTGGGTTGTATCCCAAGAGGTTGGGATATTGTATTGGGTTAGTGCCCAGTGACCCTTTGGTTGTATCCCAAGTGGTTGGGACATTGTATTGGGTTGGTTCCCAACAACCCTTGGGTTGTATCCCAAGAGGTTGGGATATTGTACTAGGTTGGTGCCCAACGACCCTTGGGTTGTAGCCCATGTGGTTTGGATACTATGCGTTGTAGCCCATTGTCCCTTGTGGTTGTAGCCCTTGTGGACATGTCTTATGGTTATAGCCCCTAGACAAGATGAGAAGGTCCACATTGGTTGTAGCCATGTGTGATGTGATGGAGAAGACTTTCATAGTGACGTCAAGGAAGAAGGAAGAAGGCTCATGCCTTGCGCATAAGACTTAAAGGTTCAATTTGGCCATGTTGAGAGGCACCACTTGGACGTGATAGTTCACACGTTGGACTTGTATATATAAGAGAGCTATCTCCCATTTGTAGACATCACTTGGATATCATTCTCTCTTGTGTATTTCACTTTATTGGACTAGTGCGCTATCTTTGGAGTTGTAGCTCTACTCTTCTTTATGCTCTTGTATCTTCTCTTGGACAAATATTATAGTGAAAGGTTGTTGGGTTTTCTTCCCTTGTGCAGAAGGGTTTCCTAGGATAAATTCTTTTGTATCTTGTGCATGGTTATCTTCTTGTGATCTTGGTAATTTATTGTAGTTATTATATATGGTGTATTCTTTAAATATTCTTCTACTAATGTGAAATGATAAAGAAAGTTAATAAAATTGAACAAGCGTAAAATTCTAACACAAAGAGCGTCTTTGAGCTCTTGGAAAGTATCTTGCAAATTCTGAGTAGTTAGCCAATAATGCTTGAGAAATTCTTCAATGAGTTTTGTAGAATATAGGATACTTCTTGGATTACATGAGTGTGCAAGCCAACTCCTTTGACTTGATTCTAGTGAAGATACAAAAATTTTCATCAACACATCTTCATGTAGCACATTTAAGTTTGAAGCATACTTCATATAATTCACGACATGGGTGATTGCTAGAGTTGGATCACCATTAAATTTAAGGAAATTTTCCCTCCACTCTGTAGAGCAATGATTTGGATATCTGGGGATATTATGAACATCAAGAGAAGGGTACACCTTATGGAATGCTCATGGTAAGTCTCGTGAGGCCATGGTTCCATTACTTAGGGTAATACCTCAATGGAGTCACCAGATGAGATCAAGGCTCATCAAAGGATGGAAAGGTTAATCAGGAAAAGGTGGGTTCTTGGAAGGTGGAGTCGCTAGATGAACTTCAAGAAGATTTCATCAAGGGAGGAAGGGAAAAGTAATTCAAGTGGAATCACCAAGAAAGCTATGGGTAAAGGCTTTGGGATGGTAGCTTGTCAAAGTGTCGTTGGGGCACGAAATAGGATTCAAAATCCTCCCTGGCAACGACGCCAAAATTTTATCGCACAAATTATAGGTTGGGGAAAGCCCGGCCCAAACCACAAGATGGAGACAACTAGGAGAATACCTACACATTGTCACCTCAGATATGTATTCCCGCCACTTTAGAGGTGAAGTGATCACCTAAAGGGGGGAATGTTGCAATGATGCCACAAACTTCAATAGGTACAATGATGCCCAAACAAAGCTCCTAACTTCATTGATATTAGTCGGAACTGGCCACTTATGGATGACCTCCATTTTTGTGGGATCTATCTCTATTTTCCCTCCACCAATCACATACCCCAAATACACCAATTATTGCTATGAAAACTCACATTTATTAAGGTTATCCAACAACTGATGTTTTTTCAAAGACTTTAACACCTGCAAAAGATGTGAGATATGGTCTTCCCAGGTAGAGCTATAAAGAAATATATTATATAAGTACACTATCACAATTGAATCTAGAAAGGAACACAATGAATTATTCATCAAACACATAAATGTAGTTGGTGCATTACATAAACCAAAAGACATTACCAACCATTCATAGAGGCCTTACCTTGTCTTGAAGGTAGTCTTCCAAGTCTTTTTTTTTTAACTCGTACCTAATGGTATCCTGATTTGAGATCCAACTTGGTGAAGTGCATACAACTAATCTAACAAATCATCGATCTTGGGAAGAGGGTACTGATTCTTGAGGGAAATATTGTTCAAATCTCCATAGTAGACACACATTCACCAAGTCCCATCCTTCTTGGGTACTATGATGATAAGTGACCCAGAAGGTGAGGTGCTTAGTTGAATTACTCCTTACACCAACAACATCTGCAACTGTTTATTCGGTTCATCTACTTCCAGGATGGAGTATTTGTAAGGCCTAATATTTGGCAACGGGGGAGTTAGGCAACAATTGGATATCATGCTCCACTTCCCTTTTAGGGTCCTGAAACACTTCTTTGTATGCCTGCAACAATGCCTCCAACTGATTTGTCTGCTCTTTAGTACATCCTTCTAGATGTGTCTTTACTTTTACCAATTCATCACCTCGTTGATTCTCTCTTAAGAAAATTAATACAAAATTCCTACTAGAAACGATCAATTTAGTGTCTTGGTTAGAACTTACCACATATATCTTGGATTTACCTTTGTGTGCATTGATTATGAAATACTTCTTATCCTTGATCATGCGGTATTGGTTTTCTCTCCTCATGAATATTCCATCCCTCATATACATGTAGGGGCTTCCAAACACTACACCACACATGTCAATTATTACTACATCTACCTCCATTTCGTCAATATAGTCTACACTTATAGAAAATTTGATGGTACATTGCTTAGTGATCTTAACCTCTACATCCTTATTTACCGACCCCAATGGATATAGGTTAGGATGATCATGAACTTCCAATCCAAGTTTTTTTACCAAATTTTCTGCTATGAGGTTGGCCTATGAAATGGAATTGAATAGCACATCCACCTTTGTCTTCTTGATATGGATATTAATATGGAAGAGTTTATTCATCTCCTTTTCTTCCTTGTGGTGAAGGTTACTCAGGATCACCTATTTTTGCATTGTAGTGCAAACAATATTTTCATCTACATTCGAGTTGCTCTCTACTTGATTTAATGTATCCATGGCTAGTAGGTTCTTCTTCTTGGCATCCTTCTTATGATTCTTTGGATTCAACTTTGGATATATCTTCCAACACTTATTTTTGGTGTGACCATTGATATTACAATTCTTTTAGTGGTTGTTTGAATCCTTGCATTAATGTGTAGTGGTTGTTGTATTTGTTTCCTTTCCTTTCGGCTTCTTCCCCTCCTTGGAATCATCTTAATTGTCTTTCTGTATGGAACCACTTGTCTATCCTTTCTTATTTCCTTGTTCTCCAGGTACTATGCTTGCACATAGGTCTAATCAATTGTCTTAGGATTAAAGAGAATCACTTGCTTCCATAAAATATTGTATAGACCCCCTAAATGCTCGAGGAGTATGCTTGACTTCTTGGGATATATGCCCAGCATAATGACCATTTTTCTAAACTGGGTAGTGTACTCTTGCACACTCTGCCCTTGCCTTCACCTGAAGCAATGCCAACAGATCCACTAATCCTCTACATACCCAATAGGGTAGAACTTGGACTTGTTGAAAGTTTTAAATGCCTCCCACTTAGTTATTGGGTGATCACCCTCCAACCTAAGTGCATCCATGTTCCTTTCCCACCAGGTTAGGGCATGGCCCTCTAATTATAGTTGGGAAAATGATATTTTTATTTTCTCTATGTTATGGACACTGAAATAAAATCCTAACTATTGCAACCAATGATTCAACTTAATGACATCAATTGCACCTTGGCATGGTTTTATGTCCAATTTTTCTTTTATTTTAAACATATATTGTGAAGAAGTGACATTGGAACTTGGTTGCTCTTTCTTTGGTTCTCTTTTCAGCTCATTTTTTGGGTCTTCATTATCTCCCAATTTCTCATTTGATCCAATTTTGAGTTATAGACACCAACCTCCTCAAATGTTTAAAGTTCTCTAGAGATTCCATGAGGAGGTCCATGTTGTGAGAGATATCAATGACTTGTTCTTCTAGCTTCAAAAATATCTCCTCTTCCTCATCTTGAGGGTTTTTACGAGTAGAGTCAACCTCCATGGCTAGGGTTTCGAGACTTACTAACTAAGCCAATTCTTAGATCGTGCAACTTCCATAAAACCACAAATAAAACTACTTTGAAACAATTTGTCACAACATATCTTACAATATTATGAAATCTTTTATTATGCAACGACCTTAGATATCAAATGTAATATTACTAGTACAGTGCTCAAAATTATGGAAATAACTGAAACCAAAATGAAAGAATCAAGCAAATGAACACACCATCCACACAAATGAACACAATATGTGACCTAAGAAACCCAATATAAGAGTAAACCCAACTAGAAGGTTAGGTCTCTACTTTACTCTTTTTTCCTTAGTTATGAAGTGCAAATACAAAGAAAGCGACACTCACTATGGAGTTGCCATGGACATGTAGCCTAAATAAAAGCTATATAATTTTATTCCTCCTCTGTTATGCTTCAATATCCCACTCCTAGATGCTCTTCTCAATGATGGAACATAATAATACCAAAAGACTTGAACACCATCTCTTTCTAGCAACCAAGTATTTAAAATAGCCTAATAGTTCGCTAGGGTTAGGGTTTTTGCATACTCAACCATCAATTAGTGTTAGCATTTTGGACCCTATATAATCTTCTTGAAAGTTCACATGTGACTAACCCCACAAGTGTTAGTAACTAAGTTTGGCATAACATTCTCTTTGTACCATGGTGGTCAACAAAGTAGGTCAACTTGGAGGAGACATAACTTCCACATACGAACTTTGATTGAGGTGATTTTTGCACTGTTGGAAAACTCTAGGTTTGTAGAACAATGTCGAGGGTTTAGAGCTAAGATCACAAAAAATTGACCACAAAAAGTTCCATTTGATGCCTCAAATTGGCTCTAGAAGTTTTTAGAACCCAAATGACCAAACTGGGACCTACCCCTAAAATAGGCCCTACAAGTCAATTCCTCCAATTTTTCCACCCATAAAATACCTAGTTATATGACAAATTATATAATGATCCAATTCGGATCAACAATACATATAGCCTTTTCTCTTTCATGTTATTTGGGAAGTAAACATATCTTCTTTCTTTGTAAAACCCTCTCTTATGATTTGTAAACGAGGGACTTATAGCTCACTCACTTCACCAATATGGAATCTCTGTGGATGTTAAAATATACTCTTTGTTTCTTTGTCTTGTATATAGATATTTATTTTCATAATGGCTACAAGACTTACGTTATCTGTGAAACCTTTGCTCGCTATTCTTCTAACATTATGTGAGCTTCGTTCTGTTTGTGTGACATGTTACATTGTTGGTTACTTGCTTATGGTGACCAACAAGTTTTCTATGTCTTTATTGGTTTGAGTACTATGGAAAACCAAGGCCAATTCGCAACAATGGAGCAACCTACTTATAAATACAGTTCAACATTTTTGGTTTTTTTTTTTTCTAGTGGTTTGGTTTGTTGGCTTTGAGATGCCAAGACAATCCTTTGTACATGAATGGATACAACCAACCTATGTAGGTGATGTCCATTATAAACAAATATAAGTACACTATCCTAATTGAATCTAGAAAGGAACACAATATGTCATTCATCAAACACATAAATGTAGTTGGTGCATTACATAAACCAAAAGACATTACCAATCATTCATATAGGCCTTACCTTGTCTTGAAGGTAGTCTTTCAAGTCTCTTTTTTTTTTTAACTCGTACCTGATGGTATCTTGATTTGAGATCCAACTTGGTGAAGTGCATACAACTAATCTAACAAATCATTGATCTTGGGAAGAGGGTACCGATTCTTGAGGGCAATCTTGTTCAAAGCTCCATAGTAGACACACATTCACCAAGTCCCATCCTTCTTGGGTACTATGATGATAGGTGACCCAGAAGGTGAGGTGCTTAGTTGAATTACTCCTTACACCAACAATGGTTGCAACAATTTATTCGATTCATCTACTTCCAGGATGGAGTATTTGTATGGCCTAATATTTGGCAATGGGGAGTTAGGAAACAATTGGATCTCATGCTCCACTTCCCTTTTAGCGTCCTGAAACACTTCTTTGTATGCCTACAACAATGCCTCCAATTGATTTTTCTTCTCTTTAATACATCCTTCTATATATGTATTTACTTTTACCAATTCATCACCTTGTTGATTCTCTCTTAAGAAAAGTAATACAGACTTCCTACTAGAACCGATCAATTTCATGGCTTGGTTAGAACTTACCAGATATATCTTGGATTTACCTTTGTGTTCATTGATTATGGAAGACTTAGACTTAGGGTAGAACTTAGACTTGTCGAAAGTTTTAAATGCCTACCATTTAGTCATTGGGTGATCACCCTCCAACCTAAGTGTCTTCATGTGCCTTTCCCACCAGGTTAGGGCATGGCCCTCTAATTATAGTTGGGAAAATGATATTTCTCTTTTCTCATATGTTATGGACACTAAAATAAAATTCTAACTATTGCAACCAATTATTCAACTTAACAACATCAATTGAAACTTGGCAAGGTTTTATGTCCACTTTTGCTTTTATTTTAAACTGATATTGTGAAGAAGTGACATTAGAACTTGGTTGATATTTCTCTGGTTCTTTTTTCAGCTCATTTTTTGTGTCTTCATTATCTCCCAATTTCTCATCCGATCCAACTTTTGAGTTATAGCCACCAACCTCCTCAATGTTTAAAGTTCTTTAGAGATTCCATGAAGAGGTCGATGTTGTGAGAGATATCAATGACTTGTTCTTATAGCTTCAAAAATATCTCCTCTACCTCATCTTGAGGGTTTTTATGACTAGAGTCACCCTTGATGGCTAGGGTTTTGAGTCTTACTAACTAAGCCAATTCTTAGATCTTGCAACTTCCATAAAACCACAATTAAAACTACTTTGAGACCAATATGATCTATAAATTGCCATGGATATTCCACTGAAACAATATGTCACAACATATCTTACAATATTATGAAATCTTTTATTATGCAACAAACTTAGATATCAAATGTAATATTACTAGTATAGTGCTCAAAATTATGGAAATAAGTGAAACCAAAATGAAAGAATCAAGCAAATGAACACACCATCCACACAAATGAACAAAATATGTGACCTAAGAAACCTAATATAGGAGGAAACCCAACTAGAAGGTGAGGTCTCTACTTTACTCTCTTTTCCTTAGTTATGAAGTGCAAGTACAAAGAAAGTGACACTCACTATGTAGTTTCCATGAACATGTAGCCTAAATAACAACTATATAATTTTCTACCTCCTCTGTTATGCTTCAATATCCCACTCATAGATGCTCTGCTCAATGATGGAACATAATAATACCAAAAGAATTTAACACCATCTCTTTCTAGCAACTAAGTATTTAACATAGCCCCATAGTCTGCTAGGATTAGGGTTTTTGCATCCTCAACTCTCAATTAGTGGTAGCGTTTTGAACCCTATATAATCTTCTTGAAATTCCACATGTGACTAACCCCACAAGTGTGAGTAACAAAGGTTGGCATAGCATCCTCTTTGTACCATGGTGGTCAACAAAGTAGGTCAACTTGGAGGAGGCATAAATTCCACATACGAACTCTGATTGAGGTGATTTTTGCACTGTTGGAAAGCTTTCGGTTTGTAGAACAATGTTGAGGGTTTAGAGATAAGATCACAAAAAATTGACCACAAAAAAGTGCCATTTGATGCCTCAAACTGGCTCTAGAAGTTTTTAGAACCCAAATTACCAAACTGGGACCTACCCCTAAAATAGGCCCTACAAGTCAATTCCTCCAATTTTTCCATCCATAAAATACCTAGATATATGACAAATTATATAATGATCCAATTCGGATCAACAATACATATAGCCTTTTCTCTTTCATGTTATTTGGGAAGTAAACATAGCTTCTTTCTTTGTAAAACCCTCTCTTATGATTTGTAAAGGAGGGACTTATAGCTCACTCACTTCACCAATATGGATTCACTGTGGATGTTAAAATCTGCTCTTTGTTTCTCTGTGTTGTATATACATCTTTATTTTCAGAATGGCTACAAGACTTACATTCTCTGTGTAACCTTTGCTCACTATTCTTCTAACATTATGTGAGGTTGGTTCTATTTGTGTGACGAGTAACCTTGTTGGTTACTTTCTTATGGTGACCAACAAGTTTTCTATGCCTTTATTGGTTTGAGTGCTATGGAAAACCAAGGCCAATTCTCAACAATGGAGCAACCTACTCATCAATACAATTCAATATTTCTAGTGTTGTTTCTAGTGGTTTGGTTTGTTGGCTTTGAGATGCCAAGACAATCCTTTGTACATGAATGGATACAACCAACCTATGTAGGTGATGTCCATTAGAAACAAATATACAACTTGCTCAATGCCACTAGATTCCTTGTATGTATTCAATACCAGTGGGAACAATGCATTGGCTCAAACAATTTTCGAGTTGGAAAACAAGGCATGAATGGTTAGAACAATTTTGTGCTATGGATTGAGGCATCCAGGTCATCAATAGTTTAGCAATAAATGCACGAGTCTTTGAACATCGAGTAACAAATCGAATATTGTTAATGAAGGAGTGAACAACTTGCATTCTTTCACAACTAATCACCCATGTTGGTTATCTCACGAGTCTTAGACAACCAATGCAAGATTTTAGATTAAATACTCCAATTCAAATTTCCAAGTGAAGATAATTTTTCTCTTTTAATGTGCCTACTTAGTAGATGAACATTCTCTCTTGGTATATATGCCGATATGGTCAACAACTAACAAGGAGCATGTTCAAGCAATTCATTCATGCCCAACACTTTAATTCTATTGGTCAATTGATTATATACTCATTGCTCTTTAATATTCACTAGAGAAAATTACAAAATAAAATGGCCCTTTGATCTTGTCAACATTTCTCAAGTAAAGGTCAATATAAAATACATTTGCATTTTCTTACAAGGATTGGAATCATTCAACAAAGCATTCCATTTCTCTCTTTTGCTCAATAATTTCCCATGTAAAGTGCATAGAGTAGTCACTTTCGTTGTATGTGACTTCTTGCAAATTAAATAGATCGTATAGTGAAAGAGGGTGTTGTAGGTTGTTGTTCTAAAGAATTTGAACCACAATTATTATGTCAACAAATAGCAACAAATATTTGAAACCAAGTATTTGTTCAAGCTGAGAGTGAAAGAGTTATTAAAAATGGCAACCTTCGATCTCTGATCCTAAAACTAGATCCTACAATGGTAGTAATAGAGTTGTTATACTCTCTATTAGACAATGGAAATCAATAATGTAGTTTAAAATACAAAATTATGAGTATATATCTCTCTCATTTTCACTCCCATTATTCATTGGCAGCCATTAAAACAAGAACTAAAACATGAATACATAGAGCACAATCACATAGAAATATGAAAGAAAGTCAAGACATAATGGACACCATATTTATCCAGGAAACCCAAATGGGGAAACCAACATTGAATGGATCTCAATCTATTTCGACAATCTCTGGTTACAATGTTGTTCATGCTCTTTGTGCATCCTCACCTTCTTGGCCAAAAGACCCATTAAGAGCGAAACTACAAGAGGAAATAGGGAGAACTAGGGTAATGGGAAGGCCAAAAAGTTGTCATTTCCGTAATACCCCAACCAGATCCCCATATTGTAAATATATTGTATATGTGATTCTTAGGCTGGTGAGCCAATATGTTTGGGTTAGAATACTTGTAAAGATGATAAAAAGCTAGATACCTTGTATTATAAAGTGTACATATGCACTAATTAATAAAATAACACCACGACTGCATACCAATATGGAGGGCTAAGAGTCCACGAGTGGGAAAGGGGGTTGAGGGCTAGGTAAAGGGAGCTTAAGACAAGGAGGCTAAGAAAATATAGTATAATAATTCCCTAGGCCTTTATATTATTATATTATATAATAATATAAGTCTTATATTATATTATTATATTATATAATAAATTATAATATAATACAATATAAGTCTTTATATTATTATATTATATAATAATATAATATAAAAATGGCACATGCATATTTAAAGGGATAATTTACTTTAATTCTCCATTGGGGAGATGGTGACCCAAACTACAGAGTTTACTCGTGGATCCTGGGTGGACCTAGGTGTGTGTACATTTCTCCTTGGGTTGCCTCAGAGAAGGCTGGAGCCATGGAGGGAGAAGTGTTGGGATGGAGGGAGAAGTGTTGGGATAGATTTCCTGGTGTAAGGCCTGGAGGGTATTTAAAACCCTCTGAGGGAAGCTGGAACTCCTAGAGCCACATTGCTCTGAGACTTCCTAGTTGGCTTGTGCTCGAGCCCTGGAAGGGTAGTGGTGCAACCCGAGGGACCTGGTGCAAAGAAGGGGGCACACTACCTTGGGATGTGCAGGCTGATGGGGAATGAGAGACTATATGTTAGAGTGCTATTGAGGTTTGGTACCTTGGCCTAGACTTTGATGGTTCTGACTATGGACCATAATTGGCTAGGAATCTTTTTCCAGATGGAGTAATAGCCCCAACTCGGGGTGACTCACTGCTGAGAGATTATGAGCAGTGTGGTCTATGGCTAGGAGGGATGGCGAAGACCTGCAATTAGTTGGTGTCTTCATAAAAGATAAGTGCCATGTTTATTTGTTGTTATACTGTGTAATTATGTGTTAATTTATTGTATGCCTTTAGAAACTCTGTGTATATATACATTTCTGAATTGTTATGTGTTTTGCATAATTTGCATGTAAGTTGTTTGATGAAGGAGGTGTTGTTGTTTGGTATCACAGGTAGGTTGTGTTTATGGTGAAACCACAGGGAACTTGATGGAATTTTCCAATACCCCGTCATTTGAAACCACAGGGAACTTTATGGAATTTTCCAATACTCCCCCTTCCAAGCACGTACCAAGGAGGCCAAGTACACTACAAAGTGGTATCAGAGCTCCAGTTTCAACACTAAACCTATATGGGCTAGAGACATCGCATAGAGATGAGATTATTAGTAGGTTTGCAAACTGTTTGGAAAATTCTGGAAATGAAAATTGGGAAAGCGGAGGATGCAGGGAAAGTGTTTGAGAAAATTCTCGAACAAGATGTTATTGATTGGAATGCCTTGGCTTCTGGTTATATGAAGAATGGGCAAGTTGACGAGGCAGTGTCTTGTGGAACAACTACTTGCTTCCATTGTAAGGGATTGGGTTCGAGATGGATGTTTTGTGAGCAGCGCTCTGGTGGATATGCTTTCAAAATAGGGATATACAGAGGATGCCAACATAGTGTTTGACAATATACTTGAGCTGATACGGTCTCTGAGATTGCCACAATGACATGATATACACATCACATCATGGATTCGGAAATGAGGCAATAAATTGTTTTACTTGGTGTTAGCGAAAGGAATAGATGTTGACCTAGTCACTGCAACCTCTGTTTCTTTTTTTCCTTGCTTATGTATGGTTGGCGACTCAACAACAAGGGTATTGCCAGAACGGAGGTCTCATGATGCACGCTAGATGTTTGATGAGGTGCCGGAACAGAATATCATTTTGTAGAATATGATGCATATGGGCAGTTCAAAGCTTAACATGAAAGCGCTTATGAAGCGAAAGCTCATCCCTTTTCATTTTCAGTGGGTGAAAAATGGCATGAAAACATATAATTTATATGATTTTAGAATGAATAACCATGTAAGCCTGGCTACTAAGCGTGAGAGTCCAGAGAATTCATGCGAAATGGTTGACAAAAGACCACAACAAGCTGTGGTAACATGGACTTCGAGGATTGCAGACTGTGTTAAGATGGGATGGGATTAGCTGAAGAGGCCTTGCACTCATTTTGCCAAATGCATCGATATGGCATCAAGCCGAACCAGTTCACGTTCTCCACTGTTCTTAAACCATGTACCAGTCTAGCTGCATTGAAAAAAGGGAGGCAAGTACATACCCTGTAATGTCCACCACCTCTTGATGAAGAGGGTTGGAGAGACTCGGTAGTCTAGTCATCCCCACTAGACTATAGTATCATACACTATGGGGAGAAGTCAGCTAAACCCAACGTTATAATATTAAGTTGACTTGGATAAAGAAAAAGTAACTCAATGAAAGAATAGAACAGATGAGAATGAGTTAGGAGTTAACCCTAGGGGTTAAACTAACTCAACAGAGAAACAGATTGGAGGTATAAAGGAAAGGCAAGGGTGCACCTCTCACTCACCCTTTTTGATGATTATTGCATTTTGCTTTTGGGCTCTAGAGCACAATAGTTTTGAGGGTTTTGAGAATACAAACCCTAGAGGACAACTCGATGGTGAAAGATCCCACCTCTCTTGTTCCAAGCTTGGTCTCGAGGATGCAATACTCCACCCACACCATTCTACTTCAGCTACAGGTACTATCTACTATTCAGAGCAGCAACAAGGCGTAACTTGGAGGGTTTCCAGCAAGGGGGTGCACCATAGATTGAAGGAGGATTCGATCTAGGAGCTTGAGAAGGCTTTTGGAGATTTGGGCACTTGGATTTTTCTTGCAGGGCCTTGATCATCATCTCTAGTGCATTTTGAGAGAGTTACATTGGCCATTTGATTTCCTAGAGCAGTGGCAAGATTTGGAGAGAAGGACGGTGCTATTGAGAAGTAGATCTGCTCAGTTTGGAGGAGTAAAACTTTAGATCTTATCTTGACACTTCACCAGGAGGTTCACCTAGGCCTGATCTATCATTCTGGAGAGTTTCATAGTGATTGGAGGTCTCCTTCAACAAGGACGAAATATTGGGTTTTGGCAGTATTCAGGAGGGTGCAGTTTTACTTGAGGATTCAACATTTGGAGGAGCAGACCTTGACATTTCGGCTTGAGATTTCAGGAGGGGGTTCTACTTGCCCCGATCTATCATTCTGCAAAGTTTGGTGCCATTTGGAGGCTTTCAGCAGCTAGGCCGAAATATTGGACCCTCACAGCCATTCAGGAGGGCGTATCTTCAGCCAGGGGGGTTTGGACTTGACCCTAGTTCATCTTGTATTGGTCTTCATCTTGTATTCAGCCTTTGGAGGCTTATATCTTCTTATTTTGAGCATTTTGTAGCAACTCATATCCCAGCTAGAGGATCTATCTGATGTTATTCCAGATTTGCAGTCTTATTGTATCAGGTTCTCTCATATTATCTAAATAAAGGTCAGATCTATGTTGTTTGGTTCCATATCTGGTGTCTCTTGTTATCTCTTGTATTTCCATATGTTGCATCTTCAGATCTATGTTCATGTGTTTAATAACTAAATCTACAAACCCTAAGACGCAACTTCAAGAGTAGACCTGCAAACAAAACACACACACAACAGTTAACAGTGAGCAGTTAGTGTTCCTAGCGAAAAAATTGGCTTGGGAACATTATAGTGGTATCAGAGCGTTCATCCTCCCAGCCAGTGGGGATTAGCGCATGCAGAAGTTCAGTGGTATCTATATGGGCAGACGTAGGAAGCAGGCATGCGAACCAGAGGTAGACATGGAAGGTTCAGGTGAGGACAGTGAGCCACGAGTCTTAGCAAACTTTGCACAGGAACTACGTCAGTCTATACTTCAGACGGAGAGTGCATTGGTCATCCTGTACAAGAGAACCAGGAGACAGTGTGGGTCAGAGTGAGCTGAGGGAAACCTTAGAGAAGGTAAGTGCCAATCAAGACGAGATCTCACAGGTACTATTGCATTTGACTCATGGAGGAAAGGGGCTCGAAACATATGCAAACAAAGAGGCTAGTGGATCTCATGGAGGGAATAGACATCAACAAGAACACATTCCCCATTACCACACCGAGGGACAGAGCCATGGAGGAGGTGCACCACATGGACAGACACACAGCAGGACCACCCATAGGCCCTATCTACCCTGGTTCTTGGATGAACAGATACAACTGAGCTACCAAGATGAAATTGAGGACAATTTCGAACAGTATGTCAAGGAGTATAACTCACTAAGCGTAGCAGTCCAGAGACAAATCACACTGGATCAATATTGTGGATTTAAACTCAAAGGTAAAACCAGGCCGTACCACATGAACAACTATGAGTTAGAGTGCAGGGCTGGTAAAATGGAAATCCCCTATTTTGATGGATCTTCCAAGATGACTGCACAGGCTTGGGTGCAGAAACTTGACACTTATCTACAACTTAACCCAATGAGGGAGATGGATGCCATCAAGTTTGCTACCATGTACTTGGATGGCAAAGCTCATGATTGGTGGTACCATGGGTTAACTACACTTGGCCACAATCAGATAGTGGCTTACACAAAGTTTACACAGAGGCTTATTGACAGGTTTGACCAAGGAGATCCAGAGCTACATTTCAGGGAACTCACCCAACTCAGGCAAACAAGATCACCAAAGGTGTATATTGAGGAGTTTCAGAGGATAGCGGTCATGGTGCAGGATGTGTCTCAGTCAAGACTCATGATGCTTTTCACAGAGGGATTGATGGAACCCTTAAAGGGTTAGGTAAAGGCTTTCAAGCCTACCGACTTATAGGATGTTATATGGAGGACTAGAGATCTAGGCCCAGCAGTGAAATCTAAATTCATCCCTAGACCACCCCTAAATACAGGAGGAAGAGACCAAAGACCTCCCATGAATCAAGAAGGAAGAGATCAAAGGGGGTTTGACAGAGGAAGGGGTAGAATGGATGAGAACACTAGAAGAGAACTGAAGAGGAAGAAACTATGCTATACATGCAAAGAACTTTGGAACCCATCCCACAAGTGTATGGGCAAAGGCAAGGCTCATTACATTGAGGTAACTTCCGATAATGAGGATGAAGATTTCGGCCACGTACAAAACATAGAAGCAGACACCATCGAAACTACAGAAGAAGATACATGTCACGACATTGCAACAGATGAGAAGGCTACATTGGCATCCATCAGTGGGGTACCCAAATACAACACTTTCAGGATGAGAGGGGTGTTGCAGGGACAAAAAGTTTCGGTTCTCATTGATGGGGGTGCTTCTCACAACTTTATTGACTCAACCCTACTACAAAGGAGGCACATACCCACGATCGAATTTGAAGGATTCAAGGTGGAGGTAGCAGGAGGAAGCACCATGCCCTGTAACAGGTATGCTCCGGGGATGAAGCTTACATTAGGCAGACACGATTTAGCACAAGACTTCTATGTGATGGACCTTCCAGACACAAATATCATCCTTGAGGTTTAGTGGCTTAGTACGTTGGGACCGATCACCACCAACTACAAGACCATGGAGATGTCTTTCACAGAGGAAAGTGGGAAAAAGGTAGTTCTCAGGGGCATGTCAGGAAACACACCTAGGGTGGTTACAACAAAGCGCATGGAGGCCATTTTCACCTAGGCCCAATCTATCATTCTGGAGAGTTTCATACTAATTGGAGGTCTCCTTAAACAGCGCCGAAATATTGGGTCTTGGCAGTGTTTAGGAGGGCACAGTTTACTTGAGGATTCAACATTTGGAGGAGCAGACCTTGACATTTCGGCTTGAGATTTCAGGAGGGGGTTCTACTTGCCCTGATCTATCATTCTGCAGAGTTTGGTACCATTTGGAGGCTTCCAACAGCTAGGCCGAAATATTGGATCCTCACAGCCATTCAGGAGGGCGTATCTTCATCCAGGGGGGTTCGGACTTGACCTTGGTTCATCTTGTATTGGTCTTCATCTTGTATTCAGCCTTTGGAGGCTTATATCTTCTTATTTTGAGCATTTTGTAGCAGCTCATATCCCAGCTAGAGGATCTATCTGAAGTTATTCCAGATCTGCAGTCTTATTGTATCAGGTTCTCTCATATTATCTAAATAAAGGTCAGATCTATGTTGTTTGGTTCCATATCTGGTGTTTCTTGTTATCTCTTGTATTTCCATATGTTGCATCTTCAGATCTATGTTCATGTGCTTAATAACTAAATCTACAAACACTAAGACACAGCTTCAAGAGTAGACCTGCAAACAAAACACACACACAACAGTTAACAGTGAGCAGTTAGTGTTCCCAGCGAAAAAATTGGCTTGGGAACATTACATACCCACATTATCAAGTCTGGATTTGGGTTTAATATTTGTGCTGCTAGTACTCTTTTAGTCATGTATGAAAAATGCGCTTGGGTTAAGGATGCCTGCCAAGCATTTGACAAAATGCCTGAATGAAATTGACCGCCTGGAATGCCACGATTGTTGCTAGTGAGACCTTAATAGTCTTTGATCAGATGGAGATTCTGTAGATCAGAAACCCAAAATAAAAAAAAATAAACAGGGCATGTAAAATGCTCAGCATGTCTCACGTTATTTTACTGATCAAAATCAATAGGATGCTCCTCCTCCATTGTTCAAAAGAACGAGGTCTTTAGGGTAAGCAAAGAAATGGAGAAACAATTGAGTACAAGTTTTGCAGTGGTGGCTTTAGAAATCAGACTGCTCTGTGTTGTTTTCTTGTGTATAATTTCGGTCGGAGACCTTGTACAGCAATTGAAACCCCGGTTCTACAGTTTATATTTTTGTACGGGCTTCGTCATTCCAGTGGATTCGAACACGCGATAATCCTTATGAAGATGCCCTAAATCAACTATTTGGTTTGAGCGGTTTATTTCCACGATCGGACAGAAATGATTCTTTGCATTTTTTAAATGATTAAAATCCAAGTATGAAGGGTTTCTTTCTCTGACGTGGGTGGTTGCTATTATTATTTCCTTGAGGGTGCACCCGCGTACATGATCAGTATGAAATCTGGATGCCATGCCAAATACTTTGTGCCAGATGGGTGTATTGGTAGATTTCATGTAGGGAGGCATAGCGCTGTGATGGGCAATTAGATACTCTATGGGGATGCAAACCCAACCAAAGTGGGATCAGAATAGCACAGGCGGTAAAGTAGACGACATTCAAGTCTTAACATCATAGGCATGCAGACAGACTTGGAGGCTTCAAATAATTGAAATACTTCATTGAGATTTTGGGCTATTGATGAGTTTAGGTGTCCGACAGATATTTACATGTTCTCACGGGCTATTTGCCATCTATCTGTGATGAATCCTTCTTTTATCCAGATAGGGAAAACTTCAATTCCGGAATCTTCTAGATCAATGATCATCTAATGTAGGGTGAGGACATAAATGTATAAGAGAAAATCTGGACATGTAGAACAGGCGTTGCCAATGAGGACATTGGATTTGGATCATGCGTGACCGGTTGATAATTCGTCATACATCAGTCTTATTTATTTTATCACTGCAATTACCAGTATAATTTGACGAGCATATGCTAAAAATAAAATATGGGGTTTTTACTGCCACGCTATGATTGTATTGCTTATGCTTTCAATTTGAGGGCGATTTCCTAAAATCTACCTATGCAAATCTTATATTAGCAGAGTCCGCCAGTTTCAGATTGAGAAGTGGGTTTTGGAGGTCGGGTGCTGATGAAGTTGTGGTCTGTTTGAATAAATGAGAAAACTCTTCATCCTTATAGATGTCGTTGCATTGCAGGAGCAAACAGAAATTTGATGGATGATCTGCTACTGCTGCTGGAGTTCTAAAGTGATCAATTAGAATTATTTACAGCAGCCACAAGTACAGATATGATAGCCATGCCCCTTGAACTTGAAGAAGAAGTCATCTTCAAGCCCAGTACCTAGTACAATTCGGACAAATGTAGCCGAGACTTTTGTGACAGAGTTACCCATAACCATTGGTGGCCAAGAGCAAACGGGTTTTCAAGTTGGGTGAAAGCTATTTTAGTCAAAATACTGTTACAGAATTTGAAATGCAAGGGTCAAAGGGGGCTTCCATATATTCTATTTCTAGTGGCATTGGTATTGCAGGAGAAACTCCAAATTCTACACATATTCTCACAGAATCTGTCGATGTTCAGGGGACTGATTTCAAAATGATGTAAATACTATCTGGCCTAGGGGATGAACAATGGTCAAAGAGAATACCTTATGAAGTGCAAAACCTGGTTGATAAATTGAGAGAAGACTTTGCAAATGAACTTGAGGAAAGAGACACAACGATTTGTCTTTACAAAAACTCTGGAGGGAATCTGAGGCAGCAATGAGCATTGGCTTCCATAAAGTGTGAAATGAAGCACATTACAGCAGAGCTTGAGGCACTTTAGGAGAATCTAATATTTGACCCAAAAGTTTGTGGTGAGGTTGTTTTGTATTTTCCCTCTAAGAGAAGTGCATGGGCTGAACCCATAGATATGGCCAGATATGTGGAGACTGTTAGAATATAGAAGATTGTGCTCATTTTACCATTAACGATACCCTCGTCACCCAACCATAGGCCGAAGCCACCCTCCGAGCACCTTGACCTTGATTGAGAATTAGAATCCTGGTAGCAATCCAATAGCCAAGAGAGGCTAATGCACCAAGCAAGAATAGAAACCAAGCTGATCAGATATTCCCTCCCAGAAGCTGGCACACACTTTCCCAGAGACTTGCACACAAACTGCCACTGCACTTATGCAGATCCAGCTCTCTTTGCAACTGCTGAGATATGAATAATGAGAACTGGCACCTTGTATTTATAGTAGTTTGGGCAGGTTTACTGGGGCCGACTTCTCCCTCTGGGTACTAATAAATTCATTTTAAATATATTTCTGCAGCCGGCAACTTGTCTAGGGTTTCCTTCATTTCTTTGCTTCCTTCCGGAGTATTCTAGTCTCGTCATAGGTCACAATAGAGGTTCATACCTCCCGAAGCTACCATAATATTAACAGAGGCGAGCCTCAATGTTGAAATTAGTGCAGCTACAAGAGCCATTCTCCTGGAGGATGGCATAAGACCCTAGTTGTGGACTAGGGCCCCCAACACACTCCTGGGGTTTCTTGGTATGAGACCAAGTAGTGAGGGCCATGGCAAAAGACCCTTGTGAGGGCCCCCAGTAGATGACTGGGGTTCTTGGTCTAGGACCAAGCAGTAAGACCCTAGATGTGTTCTAGGGCCCCTGGATGTGTTCCAGGGAATCCTTGCCCGATGCTTGGATTGATCCTTGGATATGTTCCTTGTGTTGATATTATGGTAGCTGCGGGAGGTATTTACCTCCACGTGTAAACCTGACGAGAATAGAATATTTTGGGAAGCAAGAAGAAACCCTAATTAGTTGGTTAATAACCCTAGAAGACGAGTCGACTCAAGAGAATGACTTGTATTAGGTTATTGGCCTCCAAGACAAGAAGTCGGCTAAAGGAAATGTTATATACTAAAGAATTAGTACCCAAAATGAGAAGTCGGCCCAGGCAGTCTGCCAGAATTAGTATAAATACATGAGGCCAGTCTTCATTCTGGCCAGCATTCTCAGAACTGCAGAAGCAACACTTGTGCGCACTGCAGTTGGCCAGTTTGTGCGCAAGTTTGGCGGAGAGTTGTCGTTGCAGCTGCTGCAACTAGCAGATTTCGGTTTTGGCTTGGACTCTCTCTTGGTTATGGTTTGGACTCTCTGATCAACTCTTGTTACTCTTGTTTGGTGCGCTATCCTTGGAGAAAGGTGTGCCACCTTTGTTTGGCTATCCAATCTATTGTCTTCTTTGAGAATGATTCTCTGTCAAGGTTAAGGTGCTCGGGGGTGGCTTCGGCCTATGGTTGGGTGACAATAGTGATAGTGTCTATGGTTAAACGAGCACATCCATTATATTCTAATAGGTTATGGGCCCACACTATCTTCAGATAGTCTAACCGCTGGAAGATAGATTGGGAGGATTTGCTCAGTTGCAGTTGTAGTTGCAGCCAGTTTTTGTTGCAGCAACGAAACCCTAACCCTCTCGTTGAGGCACCTTAAGTGAAGGGATTGACCTAATTTCTGGATAGACTGGTGCGCCCTACCTAGCGCATCTCCTAGTACTCTCAGCAAGCTAAGACATCAAGTTTGAGTTTTTGGTCAAATCTAGGGTTGACCAAGTCAAAGCAGCCATGACTTACTCGATGAAGTCAGAAAATAAGTTAGAAGGGGCTTCTAACTTCAGAGCATGGAAGACAAGGATTGATCTCATCCTTGCCAAGAACAAAGTGTTGGACATCGTGAAAGGAAAGATTGTGGAACCAAAGTTTGAAGAAGGAAAAGAGAAGGAACCGCAGAACGCTGCAGTTATGGAGAAGTTCAAAGACAATGACATCAATGCCATGAGTATCATAGTGGATTCTATAAAAGACCACTTGATACCCTACATCTCCCATCTTGACTCGTCTAAAAAGATGTACGATGCCCTAACAAACCTCTTCTCAGTCAGAAACATTGGACAAGTAATGAGTCTGAAGAATGAGCTCCGTGACATGAAGATGAATGATGATGACAACATAACATCATACTTTGTGAGAATCTCTCAGTTAAGAGATCAACAACAAGCTATTGAAGAAATCATTTCAGAGAAGGAACTTGTAAATATAATACTCAATGGTCTTCCCAAGACATGGGATGCATTTGCCGCAAACATGAACACAAGGAAGGAGTATCCTACATTTGAAGAACTTTGGACTTGTTGTGCACACGAAGAATCAAGGATCAGTGCAAAAGAGAAACCCCAAAAGAAATACGATGATCAAGCCTTCACAGCAAGGTTCAAGAATTTCAGGGATAAAAAGAATTTTGGCTCCAGGAAGAAACCAAATCAAGAGAAAGATATGTCAAAAATACAATGCTTCAATTGTCAAAAATATGGTCACTACAAGAATCATTGTCCTGAGCTAAAGAAAAGGAAGGAAACACACGAAACATCAGTTGCCGAAGAAAGGGAACCTTCAAAGAAGGCCAAGCAGGACAAAACAGACTTCTTCTTCTAAGACAAGGTAACAATACTCTTCATAGTTCTTGTACATACCATGTTTTCTGTACATATCTTGCATATCTATTTCTTAGAAGATAATATGTTCCAAGAGAAACTATACCTATGGAAGAACAACAAG
>SNQJ01S0001063.1:69459-124730 GCA_010110895.2 Picea sitchensis
GTACATATCTTGCATATCTATTTCTTAGAAGATAATATGTTCCAAGAGAAACTATACCTATGGAAGAACAACAAGATAAGGATTGCTATCACTATGACTACAAGTCAGACAATACACATGAAAGGATGAAGTACATCAACAACTCCTGGTAACAATTCATGTGGAAGTTATTACATAAGTAATAGCTGCAAGATAAGCCGAAATCAGAATCAATCTTGAAGAAACCTAGAATAAGTAAAGACAAAAAGAAGTCAGCAATCAAGAGGAAATTGGAGAAAAACTTATGACACTTTGTAGAAGGCAATAAGGATGCAGACAAAAGCGTGGACTCTATTATATGGAGGGAGTTGATTATATATTTCCAAAAGAAGAGCATGCATTCATACATGAAACAAGGATTAGGAGGGAGCTAATCCTATGATCCATTGAAGATGATGAAGTATATATCCATGGTAGCATCCATGAAAAACAGTACGTGTTCAGTTTGACTTTAGAAGAAGCCTTCTTCGAAAAGAAGCCTTAAAGTATCCCTGGTTGTCCATCCACATCCATGATACTATGATGAAAGGAAGAAGTTGGAATCTTCAGGGCATGGAATCTATAGAAAACTCCATGGACCCAAGAGCTAAAGAGAAACATGAGGAAGAACTTGAAGATTCCAAGAAAGAAAGAAAAGCCAGAACAACCAGTCATTGTATCGAGAATCACAAGACTACCAGCCTGATATGAATTCACTAAAAGCAATCAAGCAGAGGAACTAAAAGTTGTGATGAAGAACAATGTATGGAAGACTTATGAATGAAAGCATTGCGAGATCCAGAACTAGAGGTTCTCCTAGATGGAGGGAGAAGACTATGATGATTGCTTGTTCTAGTAAACCAGACATACCTCTACACGAGCCATTATATCGTCCGCAATATCCATGGGTTGGAGTTTACATCAAATGAATGCAAAGACTGTTCTCCAGAATAATTGAACAAAGAGTGTATGTAGAGCAACCTCAAGACTTTGAGGTATACCAGAAATAGACCATTGTATGCAGATGGAAGAAGTTTTTGTATGGATTCAAACAACTTGGTGCAAAGCCTCTCATGCACAGCAGAAGCGTGGTGAAAACCTTCTATGATAAAAATCAAGAATGGTTACTCAGAAGTCCAGGACGATGGATTGCTAATCCATGACAAACTCTCATGATGACAAAAGAAGTGCCACATGGATATGTTCCAGTTTGAGCCTTGCCACAATGTTATGAGCTAGCAGGAAACAAAAGAGCTGAATCCAACTATGATATACTATAATTATCAGAGCTATATGAAGTCTTCAGAAAAGCAGTGTTCTAGAAAGACCGAAGTACATTGAGATCAAGCATTACATTCTCCGTGATAAAGTCCAGAAAAGAGAAGTGGTTCTCCAATATATATCTCCACAGATGAGCAGATATTTTGGTAAAGCCTCTATCCAAGATGAAAGAGTTTGCGTACTCAAGCTGGAGCTCGTGGAGACGATTTCCTTATTGAAAAAAGAAGAGATGACTCCCAGGTTGGGAGGGAGCACTGATGTGTTTTTGATTTATGGACAGTCATTTTTCAAGTTCGAAAAATGGTCCAAGATGAGCAGTTCCTTTCCAGTTCGGAAAGTGGTTTGAGATTTCTGACGAACAAGCATTTTCCAGTTCGGAAAATGGTCCAGATCTAACGGTCATTTTCGTAATGAAAATGGTTCGATGGATTGCTGATGTACCATAGACAGCGATTCCCCTTGTGGCCAGTGTGGGGGAATGGTCTAGGACAGTCTCTCTTCTTGACGGTCATTCTCAGTAGTGGTCAAGAAGATTGGTCTGCCTTGCCAGACAGTCATTCTTTCGAAGCTCACAGTTGTGAGCAGTTTCTAAGAATGGTCCATTTTGGAGGTTGGTGCAGGACAGTCATTTCCTTAGGAAATGGTCCGGACAGTCATTCCCTAGGGAAGATTCATTCTCTCTAGGTTGCACTTTGTTTAGTGTCGAAGGAATGGCCCAGATAGGTGAATGGTCCAGGTTCAGCAATCAGGGACATGCATTCCCTAGGGCAGACTCATTCTCTCCAGGTTGTACTTTGTTTAGTGTCGGAGGAATGGCCCAGATAGGTGAATGGTCCAGGCTCATAAATCGGGACAATTATTCTTCCTTGCTTGAGAAGAATAGTCCAAATAGATCATCATTGATGTTTTACCTTCTGAGGGCAGATACTCTTCCAGATCTCACAGATGTGAGTGGAAGAATGGCCCAAATGATTCAGTTTATATCATAACAATGTTTTTTGTGCAGGTTGATATCAGATGATATGATTGTTATGGAGACCGTATGTCTCCGGACAGTAGATGTATACTACTCTGGTGGATATGTTCCACTGATTGTGACTATATGTCACTGATCAAGTATTTGTGTGCTACTTGGTGTGGAAGTGTACCACTGGATTGTAGTTGTGTACTACTATGGATAGACACAGTTGTGTCCTATTGAATGACATTGTTTCGATTGCCCTGAAAAATATGAGTAGTGTTGGAAATGACTATCAACTAGATGGATGATCAATGGACAGAGATTCCCCAGACGGAAAATGGTCCAGGACATTTATTCTTCTAGGACATATGTCCAGATTAGAAGAATGGTTCTTGTGTCACTATGTGGAGTGAGTGACTTATCCAACATCATTTCTGATTACTCAGATGGAGTATGGTTTCGAGAGATGATGCAGTTGATGACACTGATACTGATGATGGTGCTCATTATCTAATCATGAGATAGTCTATACGACTATGTTGATGCTACCGGGTGAATGGTATGTTTATGCTCAAGACCATTACCTTCAATACCTCCCTAGCTAGGAGGGAGTGTTGATATTATGGTAGCTGCGGGAGGTATTTACCTCCATGTGTAAACTTGATGAGAATAGAATATTCCGGGAAGCAAGAAGAAACCCTAATTAGTTGGCTAATAACCCTAGAAGACAAAGTCAACTCAAGAGAATGACTTGTATTAGGTTATTAGCCTCCAAGAGAAGAAGTCGGCTAAAGGAAATTTTATATAGTAAAGAATTAGTACCCAGAATGAGAAGTCGGCCTAGGCAGTTTGCCAGAATTAGTACAAATACATGAGGCCAGTCTTCATTCTGGCCAGCATTCTCAGAACTGCAGAAGAAACACTTGTGCACACTGCAGTTGGCCAGTTTGTGCGCAATTTTGGAGGAGAGTTGTCGTTGCAGCTGCTGCAGCTAGCAGATTTCGGTTTTGGCTTGGACTCTCTCTTGGTTATGGTTTGGAGTCTGGACTCTCTGATCATCTCTTGTTACTCTTGTTTGGTGCGCCATCCTTGGAGAAAGGTGCGCCACCTTTTTTTGGCTATCCAGTCTAGGGTTTGCTTTCAGAATGATTCTCTATCAAGGTTAAGGTGCTCAGGGGTGGCTTCGGCCTATGGTTGGGTGACAATAGTGATATTGTCTATGGTTAAACGAGCACATTCATTATATTCTAACACCTTGGTGGTTGATATAAGTCCCTAGATGTGTCTAGGGCCCCTGGATGTGTTCCAGGGAACCCTTGCTTAATGCATGGGTTGATCCTTGGTCTTGTACCTTGGTGGATAGGACCCTAGATGTGTTCTAGGGCCCCCAGATGTGTTCTGGGGAAACCTAGTCTTTGACCAGGTAGATCTTGGTGTAATACCAAGATGTGTTGATGTGTGATCCTCTTCCTCTCTCCCGGGATGGTCCATGAGATCTAGGAGTGTTTATGAAGATGGACATGACCACATTGTTGATGTACCCCCTTATGCAGTGATGATAAAGTTTATAGGTCACTATGAGACTCATGTGGACATGTTTTGCCATTATGGAACCCCCTTTGACTTTATCTTAACATGTACCCCCTTGTTGTTTTTCTTTCCCTCTTGGTTTATGTGATTGGGTTTTATGTTATGTGACTGGGGTTCATTTTATGTGATTGAGGTTTTTATGTAATTAGGGTTTTAATTAATATTTGTATTAATTAAATGTCAATAATTAATTATAATCCTAATTACCCTAACCCCTCTCCCTAACTATGAATTAGACCCTACCCTATTGCATTTTACACACACTCACACTCCCCCCTCTCTCTCCTTGCTGCGGCTACCTTAGTGACTATTTCCTCTTGTTGATGCAGTCTCTCTTTAATTTATCAGTTTCAGTTCTGAGCTTTTCTGTGTTGGCTGGAAGCTTCTCCCTTAAGGGTCTGCTGATGTGTGACTGCTGGATCTACCACTTCTGAACTGTGAGGTGCCTCTCTTGCTGCCGAACTCTCTGATCATCTCTTGTTACTCTTGTTTGGTGCGCCATCCTTGGAGAAAGGTGCGCCACCTTTGTTTGGCTATCCAGTCTAGGGTTTGCTTCCAGAATGATTGTCTGTCAAGGTTAAGGTGCTCGGGGGTGGCTTCGGCCTATGGTTGGGTGACAATAGTGATATTGTCTATGGTTAAACGAGCACATCCATTATATTCTAACACCTTGGTGGTTGATATAAGTCCCTAGATGTGTTAGGGAACCCTTGCTTAATGCATGGGTTGATCCTTGGTCTTGTACCTTGGTGGATAAGACCCTAGATGTGTTCTAGGGCCCCCAGATGTGTTCTGGGGAAACCTGGTCTTTGACCAGGTAGATCTTGGTGTAATACCAAGATGTGTTGATGTGTGATCCTCTTCCTCTCTCCCGGGATGGTNCCAAGATGTGTTGATGTGTGATCCTCTTCCTCTCTCCCGGGATGGTCCATGAGACCTAGGAGTGTCTATGAAGATGGACATGACCACATTATTGATGTACCCCCTTATGCAATGATGATAAATTTTATAGGTCACTATGAGACTCATGTGGACATGTTTTGCCATTATGGAACCCCCCTTGACTTTATCTTAACAGGTACCCCCTTGTTTTTTTTCTTTCCCTCTTGGTTTATGTGATTGGGTTTTATGTTATGTGACTGGGGTTTATTTTATGTGATTGGGGTTTTGATGTAATTAGGGTTTTAATTAAATATTAATTAAATGTCAATAATTAATTATAATCCTAATCACCCTAACCCCTCTCCCTAACTATGAATTAGACCCTACCCTATTCCATTTTACACACTCACACTCTCCCCTCTTTCTCCTTGCTATGGCTACCTTACTGACTATTTCCTCTTATTGATGCGACCTCTCTTTAATTTATCAATTTCAGTTCTGAGCTTTTCTGTGTTGGCTGGAAGCTTCTCCCTTAAGGGTTTGCTGATGTGTGATTGTTGGATCTGCCACTTCTGAACTGTGAGGTGCCTCTCTTGTTGCCGGACCTATCCTCTTGCAGCCAGATCTGTTCCAGTGGGTGTCGTTCCCTCTTTGGTGTTGACATTATGGTAGCTGCAGGAGGTATTTACCTCCACGTGTAACCCTGATGAGAATAGAATATTTCGAGAAGCAAGAAGAAACCCTAAAGCATTAAACCTAACCCTAGAAGACAAGTCAGCTCAAGGAAATATTTAATATTAAGTATTTAGCCTCCAGAATGAGAAGTCGGCCCAGACAGCTCAGGAAAACAGTATAAATACAAGTAGCCAGACCTCATTTTGTACACACAGCTCGAAATTTCAGCAGTGAAGAAGTGCGCATTGCAGAAACTGGGCAAGTGCGCAAGTCTGGGGAGTAGCTGCAGCCGGCAGCTACCGCAATCTGTATTCCTGGTTTAGGCTCGAACTTTCTATTGGTTATGGTTGGACTTTTTGATCAGTTTTGCTTATCTTTGCTTGGTGCATTAGCCTTGGTTGGCTATTGGTTTGCTTCCAGAATCATTCTCTGTCAAGGTTAAGGTGCTTGGGGGTGGCTTCGGCCTATGGTTGGGTGACAATATTGTTATATTGTCTATGGTTAAACGAGCACATCCATTATTGCTAACAAGTTATGGGCCCACACTATCTTCGAACAGTCTAACCACTGGAAGATAGATTGGGAGGATTTTCTCAGTTATAGTTGCAATTGCAGCCAGTTTTTGCTGCAGCAACGAAACCCTAACCCTCTTGTTGAGGCACCTTAAGTGAAGAGATGGACCTAATTTATGAATAGCCTAGTTCGCCCTAGCCTAGCGCATCTCCTGGTACTCTCAGCAAGCTAAGTCGTCAAGTTTGAGTTTTTGGTCAAAATCAAGGGTTGACCAAGTCAAAGCAATTATGACTTACTCTATGAAGTCAGAAAACAAGTTAGAAGGGGCTTCTAACTTCAGAGCATGGAAGACAAGGATTGACCTCATCCTTGCCAAGAATAAAGTGTTGGATATCGTGAAAGGAAAGATCGTGGAACCACAGTTCGAAGAATGAAAAGAGAAGGAACCTCAGAACGTTGCAGTTATGGAGAAGTTCAAAGACAGTGACATCAATGCCATGAGTATCATAGTGGACTCTATAAAAGACCACTTGATACCCTACATCTCCCATCTTGACTCATCTGAGAAGATGTACGATGCCCTAACAAACCTCTTCTCAGTCAGAAACATTGGACAAGTAATGATTCTGAAGAATGAGCTCCGTGACATGAAAATGAATGATGATGACAACATAACATCATACCTTATGAGAATCTCTCAGTTAAGAGATCAACGACAAGCTATTGAAGAAATCATTTCAAAGAAGGAACTGGTAAATATAGTACTCAATGGCCTTCCCAAGACATGGGATGCATTTTTTGCAAGTATGAACACAAGAAAGGAGTATCCCACATTTAAAGAACTTTGGACTTGTTGTGCACAAGAAGAATCAAGGATTAGTGCAAAAGAAAAACCCCAAAAGAAATACGATGATCAAGCTTTCACAACAAGGTTCAAGAATTTCAGGAATAAAAAGAAGTTTGGCTCAAGGAAGAAATCAAATCAAGAGAAAGATATATCAAAAATACAATGCTTCAACTGTCGAAAATATGGTCACTACAAGAATCATTGTCCCGAGTTAAAGAAAAGGAAGGAAACACACGAAGCATCAGTTGCCGAAGAAAGGGAACCCTCAAAGAAGGTCAAGTAGGATAAAACAAACTTCTTCTTCTAAGACGAGGTAACAATATTCTTCATAATTCATGTACATACCATGTTTATATAATTTATGTACATATCTTGCATATCTATAAAGAGAAACAATACCTATGGAAGAATAACAACATAATGATTGCTATCACGATGACTACAAGTCAAGCAATACACATGAAAAGATGAATTACATCGACAACCCTTGGTAACAATTCATGTGGAAGCTATTAACATAAGTAAAAGCTGCAAGATAAGATGAAATCAGAATCAAACTTGAAGAAACCTGGAAGAAGTAAAAACAGAAAGAAGTCAACAATCAAGAGGAAATTAAAAAAAGACTTGTGACACTTTGCAGAAGAATGCAGACGAAAGCGTGGACTCTCTTAGTTGGAGGGAGTTGATTATATAATTCCAAAAGAAGAGCATGCATTCATGCATGAAGCAAGGATTAGGAGGGAGCTAATCCTAAATAATATGATCCATCAAAGATTATGAAGTATCTATCCATGTTCCCATTGATGCTAGCAGCCATGAAAAATAGCATGTGTTCAATTTGACTTTAGAAGAAGTCTTCTTCAAAAACAAGCCTTAAAGTATCCCTGGTTGTCCATCCACATCCATGATCCTATGATGAAAGGAAGAAGTTGGAATCTTCAGGGCATGGAATCTATAGAAGACCCCATGGACCCAAGAACTAAAGAGAGACATGAGGAAGAACATGAAGATTCCAAGAAAGAAAGAAAAGAAAGAACAACCAGTTATTATACCGAGAATCACAAGACTACCAGCTTGGTTTGAACCCACTAAGAAGCAATCGAGCAAAATAAATGGAAGTTATGATAAAGAACAATGTATGTAAGAAAATGTGAAAAATACTTATGAATGGAAGCATTGCAAGATTCAAAGGTTCTTCCAGAAGGAGGGAGAAGACTATGACACCAAATTGTTTCAGTAAACCAAATATACCTCTTGCAGTATCCATGGATTGGAATTTACATGTAAAATACTGCTCTTCCCAATAAAGCAAGTGAGAAAGAAGCTTATACCAGAAAGAGACCCATGTCTGCAGATATAAGAATACCTTGCATGGATTCAAACAACTTGATGCAGAGTATCTCATATACAACAGAAGTGTGGTGAAAACTTTCTATGACAGAGATAGTGTATCAGAATAGTTACTCAGAAGTCTGGGATGATGGATTGCCAATCCATGGCAAACTCTCATGATGACAGAAGAAGTGCTACTTGGATATATTTCAATTTGAGCTTTTCCATGATGTCATGAGCTAGCAGGAAACATAAGTATTGGATTCGACCATGATATATTGTAAAGATTAGAGCTATATGAATCCTTCAGAGAAAACCAATGTTCCATGACAAACCGAAGTACATTGAGATCAAGCATTATATTCTCCATGATGAAGTCCAGAAAAGAGAAGTGCTTCTCCAATATATCTCCATAGATGAGCAGATAGCAGATATTTTGGTAAAGCCTCTGTCCAAGATGAAAAAGTTTGCATACTCAAGAAACAAGATGGAGCTCGTGGAGACAACTTCCTTATTAAAAAGGAAGAGATGACTCCCAGGTTGGGAGGGAGCACTAATGTGTTATTGATTTATGGACAATCATTTTTCAGTTCGAAAAATGGTCCAGGATGAGCAGTTCCTTTCTAGTTCGGAAAGTGGTTTGAGATTTCTAACGGACATGCATTTTCCAGTTCAGAAAATGGTCCAGATCGGACAGTCATTTTTGTAATGAAAATGGTTCGATAGATTGTTGATGTAACATAGACAACGATTCCCCTTGTGGCCAGTGTGGGGGAATGGTTTAGGACAATCTTTCTTCTTGACAGTCATTCTCAGTAGTGGTCAAGTAAAATGGTCCACCTCGTCGGGCAATCATTCTTTCGAAGTTCACAGTTGTGAGCAATTTCAAAGAATGGTCTGTTTTGGAGGTTGGTGCAGGACATTCATTTCCTTAGGAAATGGTTCGGACAGTCATTCCCTAGGGCAAACTCATTCTCTTTAGGTTGCACTTTGTTTAGTGCCAGAGGAATGGCCCAGTTAGGTGAATGGTCCAGGTTCAACAATCAGGGACAGGAATTCCCTAGGGCAGACTCATCCTCTCCAGGTTGCACTTTGTTTAGTGCCGGAGGAATGTTCCAGTTAGGTGAATGGTCCAAGCTCAGAAATTAGGACAGTTATTCTTCTATGCTTGAGAAGAATAGTCCAGATAGCTCATGGTTGATGTTTTACCTTATGAGAGCAGATGCTCTTCCAGATCTCATAGATGTGAGTGGAAGAATGGCCCAGATGACTCAATTTATATCATGATATTGTTTTTCTGTGTAGGTTGATATTAGATGATATGATTGCTATGGAGACTGTATGTCTCTGGAAAGTAGATGTATGCTATTGTGGTGGATGTGTTTCACTGGTTGTGACTATGTGTCACCGATTAAGTAGCTATGTGCTACTTGGTGTGGTAGTGTACCACTAGATTGTAGTTGTGTACTACTATGGATAGACACGGTTATGTTCTATTGAATGACATTGTTCTGATTACCATGTAGACTATCATTTGTGTTGATATTTTCTAAGGCATATAGGTTGAGACGGATCTCTATGACTTGATTAGAAAATAATCCTAGATTGACATTCCTATAGGAATGGTCTCTGTAGTCCATGGCATAGTTTCTAGCTTTGTTGGGACAAGTCATTCTTCTAGGACGTATGTCCAGATTAGAAGAATGGTCCTTGTATCACTCTGTGGAGTGAGTAACCTATTCAACATCATGCCTGATCACTCAGATGGAGTATGGCTTCTAGAGATGATGCAGTTGATGCTATTGGATGATAGTGATAATGGTGCTCATGATCTAATCATGAGATGGCCTGTACGGCTATGATGACGCTACCGGTTGAATGGTATGTTTGTGCTCAAGACCATTGCCTTCAATACCTCACTAGCTAGGAGGGAATGTTGACATTATGGTAGCTGCGGGAGTTATTTACCTCCATGTGTAACCTTGACGAGAATAGAATATTCTGGGAAGCAAGAAGAAACCCTAAAGCATTAAACCTAACCCTAGAAGACAAGTCAGCTCAAGGAAATATTTAATATTAAGTATTTAGCCTCCAGAATGAGAAGTCGGCCCAGATAGCTCAGGAAAACAGTATAAATACAAGTAGCCAGACCTCATTTTGTACACAGCTCGAAATTTCAGCAGTGAAGAAGTGTGCACTGCAGAAACTGGGCAAGTGCGCAACTCTGGGGAGTAGCTACAGTTGCCAGCTACCACAATCTGTATTCCTGGTTTAGGCTCGAACTTTCTATTGGTTATGGTTGGACTTTCTGATCAGTCTTGGTTATCTTTGCTTGGTGCATTAGCCTTGGTTGGCTATTGGTTTGTTTCCGGAATCATTCTCTGTCAAGGTTAAGGTGCTCGGGGGTGGCTTTGGCCTATGGTTGGGTGACAATATTGTTATATTGTCTATGGTTAAGCGAGCACATCCATTATTTCTAACATTTAGGTCCATGGATCTGTGTGTAAGTGCTGTGGGCCCCTTTCTGGGCTATCTCCTTTGCTGTGTGGGCTCCCTTTCAGCTGTTGCATGGAGTACTGAGATCCCTGTGGGGGTTAGCAGCTTGCTGTCCAGTTTTCTGAGTGAGGGCTTTGCTGGTTGTGAAGTGAAGGGTTTGCTTACCTGTCCAGATCTCTTTCCTGTGCCTAATCACTGTTTATTGGAGGGTTTTCTGCTGGGGGTATTGCTGTTAAGTCTGAGGTTTTATTGCTGTTTTCTTTGAGGGTTTCCATCCATGGAAAAACTGTCCCACAGTCCTCTTTGACAGAGATCAAACCCTAGAGGTTTGATCCATGAACCTAAACTAAAGTCTGAGCATATTTACAGAGGCTTACATCTACACTTGTGACAGGTACATCTATCATTGAATCAGGAGGTAAGCTAAAAGTTAATTTTTCATACTCAGAAATTATATTTGCTTCCAGATCTTTTTATATGTTTCTTCTTTATGCTGATCTAGTGAACAGAAAATTTTAAAGCATTTTTTTTTTCAATTTTCCCTAATTCTAACACTCAAGGCATGACTGTGATCTCTTACCTCCACATTTTAGTCCTCTTATGATTTGTATCTTGGAAAAGTGCCTTCGAATTGTTGAATCAAGCTCCAAAAGTTTGAAGTTAGCTCAGCGAAAAATGATTGCAATCTACGTGGCTGGTGTGATGAACTTTCTTTTGCAGTCTTAGGTCAACTCAAGGGCATTGACTTCTATAATCACGTCTATGTTGTTTCAAAAAGTTTCAAAAGACATGTCAACCTGATCAGGCTTCAGAAACCTTTCTCTGTGAGTGGAGTCCATTAAGAAGCTTGTTGTTTTTTAAACAAAATATTCTGTCCAAAAATCAAGTTGGATCTAACTTGGAGTTGATGGATAAGCAGCTTTTAGACAAAGACAGTTCTAGTATCTCCCAATCCCTCTCCCAAGTTCTAGCAATCATAAAAAAATGGTGATTTTGTGAGGACAGATGGTGCAGCAATGGCTCTTACATCCTCTATAGTATGTGCTATGCTGGACGAGATATTGAAGAAATTTTATTTTGCTACTTAACATCAGCCACAAAATATTTGACAACGACTATTCTGTCTTGCTGGCTCTGTTTTCCAATCACAAAGAATTGTTTGGTCAAGTTGTTGAGGCCTGGCCTTTCTCAGAGAATTGGTTATGACTGAACTTCATTTGGAAATTTATAGAGATGAGACCCCACTCTTGCTGGTTGCTGATGAAGGACAATGGGAAAACATGAAATCCCGTTACGGAGAGAAGAAATCATGAAAATGGTGTTTTGGTGGAGGATTCTCGTTTTTCTTCTTGGTTGATTGTTATGGTTGGTTCTCTCTTCATGGTTGCATTCCTTTGGTTCGTGGATTAGCATGCTGGTGGATAATTATATTTTTACTCTCAGAATTATGGTATTATTCTTGATACAGTGCTCATCATGCCTAGATCTGTATGTGAACTAGTAAATGCATTGGTGATTATCTAGATAAGTGGAAGCATTTTGTTGTTATTTGCATCAGGCTGTATTCTTGGAATGAAGCATATTTTTGAATTTGGCGTATTCAGTCTTGTTTGGTAGCAGTAAAGGGGATTAATTCCAACATGATTGAGGCCACAAAAGTACACTATTGCAGGCAACATATAGACCATGGTTGAAGATGTTGTTTGTCCTTTTCAGATTTGGAAAAGTCATCAATCAAAATATGACCTCATTATGTCTGCCCACAAAATATTGACTGTAATAATCGTGTAACTATGGATCCAACTCCAGGTTTAAAGGAAAATCAAGTTCTTTGTTAACCACATACTTTGATATTGAAGTAATCTATTCAGAGGCTGCGTTGGAACAGACTAGCAAACATATTATGCAATAGATTGCTGACAGTTATCTTTGAAATTGCAAACTGAAGTATTGCTTAACATTCATGAAAGGCATTGCAAACCATTCCTTGCATCACTTGCTTCTAGTTTGTCAGATGATTTATTGGCTAAGGCAATAGTTTAGGAGGCACCTTTACCACAGCAAAGAAAATTCATTGTTGGTACCAGAGAAGATATGAGAAGGGGCAAAGAAATTTGTGGTTTTCTTACCCTAAAATGATCAGGGATATAGGTGTACAACATGAACTTGTAAACAAAGACCTACTCCATGCATGGGTGATGGTCCTTTGATCATAATACAACTTCTTTTCTTTATACAGTATGAGCATTGAATAATTAAAGGTTTGTTGAAGGAGGTTACTTATGAATCCGGGCCAACGTGTCTAATTTCCTTTCTAGGGCCGACCTGTTCCAAGCAAAAAGGCCAGGACCGACTCATGCTAATTCTGTTGCTAAATAGTATTTATATACAAGTTTGGAGAGGATTGTTGATTCTTCTTGTGTCGGATTTACCTTCTGCGTTTGTGAGATAAGGAAGTGTCTAAGCCTGACTTCATCTCCAAATTTAAAACAGTGGCAGCAGAGACCTCATGAGAGAAATTATTCTTCTTTTGGCTGATGATTGTCATCTTAGTGAGGATTTAGTATGTTTGGCATTTGAAAAGAAAACAGATACAGCAGAATAATAGCCTCATATAGAGGATCACTAATTTGAGGAATGTAATATCTCTTGTTTTATTTGTGCTCACTGGAGAGGGCCATTCAAGATCTAGTCAACCTTCTTTTTGTTCTTGGCTGTGTTAGACAGCAGATTTGTGAAGAAATTTTCAGGTAGTAGACTTCTGGATATGCTTGAAATTTCCTTTGGAAAATTATGGTGCAAATCTGAATTGGTTTCTGGCGACATGTCTATTGGCTGTCTCATCACAAAACAACAGTAAAAATGATCATAAGGGTCGCTCCATCTCCAGTTTGTTTTCATCATCAATTAGAAGCCGAAAAAAAAACATATCTTATTGTTGATCTCCATCAACCTAAGTACGTCAATCAGATGTGCTCTCCACTCAGAATAGGATTCATCTATTGGAAACTGATCCCTCAGCTAATGATGCTGCCAGCATCTCTAGAGATTATATGGTGTCCACAAATTCAAGTAGCCTTGTTACTTTCACTGGTGGAAAGTGAACTACATATAGAAGCATTGTTGGAGGAGATCAATGGGACCTTGCATCCTTTACAAAACTTTCATAGCAGTATGTTTGCATGAAGAAGACAAATTCAGGTAAGATTGTTCTTGGAACAATTGGCACTGCTGTTGCCAAACATCTGACACATGCATATGGTATTATGACAGAAAGAGTTTCAAAAGACTAGAAAATCCACTGCCAGGATTAGTGAAGATATTCTTGGCTTGGATGTCACTTCTTGTGAAGGTGCCATGAAATGCATGGTAGCTTGTGTGGGAAGTGCCAGAAACATTAATAACTGGATCAGTTAAGGAATTGTTTGCAGACCAAGGAAATGGACACTAACTTGTGTAGTAGCAACATACCAGAAAACTATCTTGAAAACCTGTATACTAGTCAGATTCCTTGTCTCATTTCTACTCAGAGTAGTAGAAGCCTTGATTGGAAATCAGAAAACCCAACAGTTTACTTGATTGGGTGGGTGAATGTCAGTTTTAGGACGCCTTTTATGTTGATAGGTGTGCCTCTGTTATGAATCCTGTAGCTGTGCCTTGGAGATAATACCACTATTTGAAGCTGAATTTGCAGGGGTTTCAAGATGTCAAGGGTAAATCGGATAATTCAGTATTGTTTTAACATCCCAAGTATCTAGCAGCAAAGATACACCATTCCTTCAGATTGCTTGAATAGTTTTGGTGGGCAAAGTCTGAGCAACGTATAGAGCCTCAAGTTGCAGCAGGGTACCCTATTTTGATGAATATTTCTTACATATATGTGACCCAGTAAAAGATCTTTGTTGTGAATATGTAAATGCATGTACCTACTGTCATGACTCATAACACATGCCTGATCTGTAGCAAATCACTGGAAGATAATAACTGTGTGATAGTTGTTGAGACACTTCCAGGAAGACTCTTTTCATTGATAGCAAGTGAATAAATGCCAAGGGTGCATAGTATTTGGTCACTGCAGCTTTGATTAGCCAAGTTCCAGAATTGTTCTTTATGGTGCCAACCATTGAAACAACGATCAATATACCGGGTAGCTAGTGGAACTCAAAGGATTCACCTGCCGATTAAAAAGGGAGATCTTCAACTTTATGCTATCAGTTGAATACTTATCAGAATGCACATGAATTTGCTGATTTCACGTGCTAATTCATTTATTCTTATGTTTTACTTATAGGTATGATGATGACTATGCCAGTTTTGACTATCAAGAAAATGGTGTCAGAGAAAACTTCCAAGTCCACCGGGTGCACATATTGGACAGGAAGATCAAAGTAATTTTTGCAGAATTTTGAAGAACTCTTATTGTACAGGTGTATATATAAGCACTGAGGACAGGTGCATAAATAAGGGGGAGGGGAATATAATACCCCAGATAGATCCCCGGATTGTAAATATATTGTATATGTGATACTTAGGCTGGTGAACTAGTATGTTTGGGTCAGAATGCATGTAAAGATTATCAAAAGCTAGAGAGCTTGTATTATAAAGTGTACATATGCACTAATTAATAAAATAACACCATGGCTGCAGACCAAGGGATGAAAAGAGTATAGGGGGCTAAGACTCTACGAGTGGGAAAGGCGGGCTAAGGGCTAGGTAAAGGGAGCTTAAGCCAAGGAGGCTAAGAAAATATAGTATAATAATTCCCTAAGCCTTTATATTATTATATTATATAATAATATAAGCCTTTATATTATTATATTGTATAATAATACAATATAAAAATGGCACATGCATATTTAAAGGGGAAATTTAGCTTAATTCTCCATTCCATTCATTTCATTCTTACCAGATTGACTACAAGAGTTTCTTTAGGGGAGATGGTGACCCAGACTACGGAGTTTACCCGTGGACCATGGGTGGACCTGAGTGTGTGTACATTTTTCCTTGGGTTGCCTCGTAGAAGGATAGAGCCTTGGAGGGAGAAGTGTTGGGATAGTTTCCCTGGTGTAAGGTCTGGAGGGTACTTAGAGACCTCTGAGGTTAGCTGGAACTCCTAGAGCCACAATGCTCCGAGACTTCCTGGTCGACCTTTGTTGGAGCCCTGGAAGGGTAGTGGTGCAACCCGAGGGACCCGGTGCGGAGAATGGGGCACACTACTTTAGGTTGTGCAGGATGATGGGGAATGAGAGAATGTAGGTTGGAGTGCTACTAAGGTTTGGTACCTTGGCCTAGACTTTGATGGTACTAGACTTTGATGGTATTTTTTCCTGGGTGGAGTAATATCCCCAACTCGGGGGTGATTCACTACTAAGAGATTATGAGCAGTGTGGTCTATGGCTTGGAGAAACGGAGAAGGTATGCAACCAGTCGGTGTCTTCATAAAAGATAAGTGCCATGCTTATTTGTTGTTATACAGTGTAATTATGTGTTAATTTATTGTATGCCTTTAGAAACTCTGGTATATATATATTTTTGAATTGTTATGTGTTTTGCATAAATCTGCATGTAAGTTGTTTGGTGAAGCAGGTGTTGTTGTTTGGTATCAGAGGTAGGTTGTGTTTATCGTGAAACCAGAGGGAACTTGACGAAATTTCCCAACGGCCCCGCCATCCCAATAGGTACCGAGGAGGTCGGGTACACTGCACTTTTGTTTCCCAATTCTCAACCTATTCTCTCCTATATTGTGTTTTCTTTTCATTTAATTCTCCATTTTTCTCTTTTGTCTTATTCACTTTTTACATTTGCATTGTTTTCCATGGTTTGTATAATCTTTATAAACTACCAAATTGGCTTGCAAGTATTGGGTCTTACAACCATTCATCGGTTTGGATCCATTTCAGATCATCTGAAGACTTCAAAAGGTTTCCCTATTAGTAAATAGTTTGATGATGATTTAAAGCAAGTTACCTTATCCATTTATCTAAAATGCAAAAGACACCCATCTGAAATACAATCACATAAATATGGCCTCACAATTACTTATCTAAAGTTTTGACCTTAATTCTAGGTAAAAAATACTTCCACCCTACATGACATTAGAAACCATCTCATTTCCCCTTCCCTTGCCTTTAATTATGTAATTTCTTAACCTACATAATGGATTCAAGGAGATATAAAACAAAGAGATGGGTTAGAATTTAGAACCAATATTCCTTGGGACATACAATTGAAAACATTTTCCTTGCCAATCAATGATCTATTTGATGAGATTCATTGTTCATTCTTTCATGTTTCTTAGATCTCTTATATCATATATCACATCTTCCATTGATCCAAATGGATATCGATAGCCATCCACTTATCCCGCTAACTCATCATAGTTCTCCATCTTGGCCATTGTTGTTATGATTCTTGGGTCCTAAACTTTCGGGGCCGTTTTGTGGCCCTAAACAATGTCTTTTGGCCATTCGGAGGCTAGGGGTGGCCATGGATTTCCCTAGCCCTACCAACAATTGTACTTCTCAATTAGAACTTTCCAACGATCTATTGTGTGCCCCAAACAGAGATTGTATGCAAAAATTGCATCCTCGGGAAGTTGGCATATCAACTAACCACCTTGGGGTTTGCAAACCTTGGGGTTTGCAAACCTTTTGGTGCTTTGCCTCCTATGGTTAGGGTTTTCGACCGTTAGGGTTTTTTTTATTTATGTTAAAATGCTATTCTTTTGGCCTCTTGTGATGTATTTTTGCAAATGAGTGTAGCCGACATCTCTTTCTCTTCAAAGATAAGCTAGCACCATTCTAGCCAGTTTGTGTTCTACAACATTCTACTAGTTTATTCATTAATAGAAGTTGGGTTTCACAGTATTGTTTTACTCTCTGCGATAATTTTATGTGTGTTTCAGCTAGTTCTCAATATAATTTGGATCAGTGGTATCATAGCAATTTTCTTATTGTTATTTCTCGGTGCATGTCCCCGACGAGGTTAGGGTATTGGGAGTTGGGTCTTGAGTTAGTTTCATTTGGAGGCGACTTCTCGTACCGTTTTAAGCAACCTCCCATGGAGAAAGGAAAGAGAGATGACAGAGTAGGAGATCATTTCAAGCTATTTGTAGATTTTAACCTTGTACAATATTTTACTGCAAATAGATTTTCAATAAAAGAACAAAAAAGATACAATGACAAATACCCACATTACACAGAGCTTTTTCCCCTGGAAACCCAAACCGGGAAAACCAACATATTTTATATTCATTCATTACTTCAAACATTGTTTACAATACAATATACATATAGGAGCCAACGACATCCAAAACCCTAATCCAATGACTTGGATTAGTCAACAACTCTAATTCCTTAACCGAAAATAGAAAACCATCGGCGAAAAACCATGTGCCGAAAAACCGCCCATAAATGGACACGAAAATCAGGGACAACCCAAAAATGGACACGAAAACCAAGGCCTTTTCTTTGGGGGGAGGCGATGCCCCCGAGCCCCCGCGCAAAGAATATAACACATATCCAACACTATTGCTTGAGGAATTCATCGCACAACAACAAAACAAGATGATGGACAACTTTGCCTAGATCCTTCAACGATAGGCAATGCACCTTCAACAAGAAACCATTTCAGAGGTGTGACACCCTTCAAGGTACAAGTTAACTTTGATATCCCTTTATTTGAAGGCCAAATAGATGCAGATGCTTTGGAAAAATGGTAGAATCTATTAGAGCGGCACTACTTTGTTCAAAAAAAATTCGACATCGAAATATCACCTTCTCTCTCCTTAAATCCCTTCCCCATGTCAAAGATTGGTGGTAATGTTAATAAGAGAGACATAATGAAAATGAGTCTATGACATTCAAGACACAATCCACTTGGGCGGCCTTTGTTGATTTCCTCAAGGAGGAATTCTACCATGTTGGAAACTATGATGACCAATACATGAGATGGACGACTGTGCGTCAGGAAAGAGACCAAATGGTGTTGGAGTACACCATACATTGCACTCAAATATGGGTATCGGATACTTCGAGTAACACCTAGTTCTAAAGTACCACAGTGGCCTACACAGGTACATCCAAACATAGATGGATTTCTTAGACATTTCCTCTTCGGGAGCCGCTTATCAATACAGTGTCAAAATTGAGCATAAATTTAAGTACCAGAATAAGCGGGAGTTCGGGTCTACAAGTTTGCAAAAACAAGAGGATGGTAAAGGCAGACCTAACTCATAGAGAAAGGGACAAAGCAAGGAATGCTAGCTTCAAGAAAACTAGTCCAAGACACAGGAAAATAAGGGTAACGAGAAGTCGAAAAAGGACACTAGAAAGTGGTGTGAGTTCCACAACAACCCCTGGCACAACACTGATGAATTTGACTCAAAACAACCATTTTTGGTCGAGCTTAAAGAAAAGGAGTTAGACCCTAACTCAGACTATGATTTAGAACAAGATAAGGGAAATTGGGTCATCGATGTAGAACCCAGTGCTACCATCACAACTGCAAAGATCCAACTAGATGAGTCGGAGGAGCTTGAGGAAGGGGAGTGCCTCTTCCATTCACAGATGTGGGTGAAGGGGACCCCACTACATTTCATTGTTGATAGCGGGAGCTAAAATAACTTTATCTCAACCAAGGTCATTAAGATATTGAAGTTGCCAATGATGCCACACCCCCAACCATACACCATCAGTTTGTTGATATAGGGATGAGACCTTCACATCAACCAACAATGTTGCTTGTTCTATGGCATCAAGCCCTTCAAAGATGAGGTACTATGTGATGTTTCCCCACTCGAAGTTTGTGATGTTCTTTTAGGACAACCTTATATGTGGAAACTTCATGCTTTTTATGAGTCCCGACCCCATAGTGTCATTATTACTTTGGGAGGTTATCCTTACATGGTACCAGAGGTAGTTTCGACTACTGCAATTTCATCGATCTCAGCAAAAAAGTTCTGAAAGGTAATCTCTTAGATTGCAAAGTTTGTCCTTTTCATGGTTTGGTTTGAAGGTGAACGAAAGGTCACTGTGACCACCATACCTTCAACACAAGGTCTCTCTACACAACAAAATCAAGTGGACAAGATTGTAGAGGAGTACAAAGACCTCTTCACTTCACCTATAGGGGTGCATCTGCATTGTCAGGTCAAACATCCCATTGATTTGATACATGTTGCTCCCATACCTAATGGTCGAATATACAATCACTCCCTTATGGAGAATGAGGAAATAAAGCGTCAAATTCATGAGCTCATCTAAAAGGGCCACATTCGACTAAGCTCCTCACCTTGTGGGAGTCCAATTGTGTCAATGCAGAAGAAGAATGGGACATGGCAGCTCTATATTGATTATAGATCCCTAAAAAAAATCACTATCAAGAACCAATACCCAATCCCCCGAGTTGACGATCTTCTTGATCAACTTAAGGGTGCCAATTTATTTAGTAAGATTGATCTAAATTCAGGCTATCACCAAGTTCCTATATAACCAACTAATGTATGGAAGGCAACCTTCAAATCTAACGAAGGTCTCTTTGAGTGATTGGTCATGCCTTTTGGCTTGACTGATGCTCCAATGACATTCATGAGGATGATGGATGACATATTATGGCCATTCAAAAAATATTTTGTGGTCGTCTATTTGGATGACATCCTCATTTTCAACCGGACTTGGGCAAAGCACTTGCAACACATTCAAGAAGTCCTGAGCAGCCCGCAGGAACACAAGTTATACACCAATATGGAGAAATGCTCATTCGACGTGCAATAATCCAATACTTAGAATACATTGTGGATGAATATGGGTTGCATGTGGACCCACCCAAGATCCAAGTCATTCGCGATTGGCCAGCCTCGACAACTCCGACAAAGATACACAACTTCTTTGGCCTCACCAACTTCTACTGCAGGTTTGTGTTGGAGTTCTCTCATATTGTTTTTCCCTTGAGTCAAGTGACCAAGGGCGGAGATAAATCGAAGTTTGACTGGTCTAAATCACAACAAAAAACATTCCAGGATCTGAAACATCACCTATGTTCCACACTAGTCCTCACATTTCCAGACCTACAATAGTCATTTGAGATTGAGACAAATGCCTTTGAATATGCTATCAATGCCATCCTCACTTATCAGGGACATCCGATAGCCTATCAAAGTGAAACACTATTTGATGTTGTTCGTAGATATCCCACCCATGACAAGGAGATGCACTCCATTGTGCAAGCACGTTGATAGTGGAAGCATTATACTCTGGTCAAGCAACGAATCATACACACTTATCACAAGCCTTTGCAATTCATGTAGACACAAGGAAAGCTACATAATGACTGCCATCAGAAATGGTCCACATACTTACAACAATTTCATTTAAGCATTAAGTACAAGAAGGGAAGTGCAAGCCATGTTGCATACAACCTCAGTCGTCCCCTGGTTGTGACACTCAACACAATTCTTAAAAGCTATGGAAATGAGACCTTCATGTGGCCACAATTATACAACCATGACTCTGAATTTGTTGTTACTTATTATACATCCAGTTTCAGTAAACACGTTCTAGGCTTCCACCTCGAGGATGTGCTCTTGTGCTATTTAGACCATCTTTGTGTTCCTTGAAGTGAGCGTGCAAAGCTAATTTGGGAGGGACATTACAGTTGGGTGGCAAGGAACTTGGATGTGGAGAAGATAGTAGCAATACTTCATAAACATTTCTACTAGCCAAAGATTTGATAAGGTGTTGTTCAGAATATCAGGTCACACACTAATGGTGTCATCACTGAAACACCCATCAAGAAGCGAGGGATGTACACTCATGTGCTTACTCCAAACAAACCTTGGGAATCCATCTCTATGGATTACATGTCAGGTTTTCCCTCCACCAAACATGGTCACAATTGTGTTTTTTGTTGTTGTTGATCGGTTCTCTAAGATGGCCATTTTGACACCATGTAAAAATAGTATCACAACCGAGACCACTTCTAGGATATTCTTTGAGCATGTTTGGGTTAATTTCTAGCTACCATGGACCATTATTTTATATAGGGACAACATGTTCCTTAGTACCTTTTGGTCTAGCCTATGGTGTTTGATGGAAACCGAGCTAATCATCGACTGCCTTTCATCTCCAAATAGATTGACAAACAGAAGTGGACAACAAGATGATTATGCATATCCTGTGCATGTACAACTCCAAGCATCCATGTACATGGGATGAGAGTTCCATATGTTCATCGTAGCAATAAAAAATCCCCCAATAGCTCTATTGGCCACAACCCTTTTCAGGTGTGCTTGGGGTTCCAACCATTGGCCCACATTGATGTAGCTATGGTCGTTCCATCTTCCCTGAAAGAGTCCTCCCATGCTCAGACCAAGGTAGACAGAGAAACCAAACTTCTTGAATGGATCTAGCACCTCCAACAACATGTTCGTGATATCTTGGAGAATACCAATGCCAAGTATAAGTAGTGACATGACCATCATCGGGTTCCTCACAAGTTTCAAGTTATTGACAAGGTGTGGTTGCATTTGCAGAAAGAGTGCCCCAAATCCCCCCACAAGAAGCTCAAAACACTCTGATACGAGCCTTACACCATCACAGAGGTTGTGGGTGACAATGCTTTTGAATTGAGTATTCCCCCTTTCCTTGGCTTGCACCCAATATTTAATGTGGAGCTACTTAGACCATATTTCCCACCTCTATTGGACACCTTTGAAGGTGTATGAGATATTGACCATTACATAAATCAACTTCGACTTCATTTCATAAGCTCTAGCGGATTAGATCATGGACACCGGGATGAAGGGTAATTGCCAGTAGAGCATACAAATCTATCAGGTTGTCAAAGCATGACAACTACCTTAGTAAGGTAATTGGCTCACCAAGGTTCAAATTCAACAAAATTTTCTCCATCTCCTGAGGGAACTTGATGCAATGGGGACCATTGATTCCTAATGGGGGAGGATTGATCCAGGTGGATATCGGTGGCTACCCACCTCTTCCACTTACTCATCACAATTCTCCATCTTAGATTTTTTGGTTATGATTTTCGGGCCCTAAACTTCTGGGGTCATTTTGAGGCCCCAAACAATGTTTTTTGGCCATTAAGGGGCCAAGGGTGGCCATGGCTTGCCTTGGCCCTGCAAACAATCGTACTTCTTAGTTAGATCTTTCCAATGAACTATTGTGCGCCCCAAATGAAGATTGTATGCAAAAAATTCACCCCAGGAAGTTGGTGTATCAACTAACCACCTCGAAGCCCACAAACCTTTTGGCACTTCACCTCCTAGGGATAGGGTTTTGTACTGTTAGGGTTTATTTTTATGTTAAAAGGCTATTCTTTTGGCCTCTTGTGATATCTTTTTGTGAATGAGCATAGCCAACATCTCTTTCTCTTCATAGATCAGCTACCACCATTCTAGCTAGTTTGTGTTTTACAATATTCTACTTTTTTATTCATTAATAGAAGTTGGGCTTTACTGTATTTCTATACTCTTTGCTATTTTTTTGTGTATGTTTTATTTTGTTCTCAATATAATCTAGATCATCAACTTAAATGACAACTTGAATCTCTAAGTTTCCAACCATTATGATTGTATGCACTTAGTCCATGCTTTACTTCTTTTTGTTTGAACATGCTATACTCCACTCACATATAAGTACATTAGTGTTGGACCTTGGTGGATGAGGCATTGGAGGTAAGGGTTGAGTATGATTTTTTTGAAATCTACAAAACATCAAATATGTTGTTGTACATAAGTATGATTTTTGAAGCTTGGTAATAATGATTGAAAGCATATTGGTATTTTGCTAACTTTTGTAAGGCCTTGTAGTAGTTTAGCATGTTCTCATAGAGATGTTACATTGCTTCTAGATGCCATCATCTCCTCCTAGCTCCCCGCCACCCCCAATTTATGATAATATGGGGTTGCCTTAGAAATGTCCCTTGGAATTATCTTTCTATAAGGGATGGGTTGGGGATGTGGTCCACATACAATGAACATTGAGACATTCCCCAACCCCATTAAGATGGCAAGCCATTCCATATATATAGGTAAAATGTTGTTCACATACAACCGTGCAATGAATAATGTAGGATTTGTGAAAGGTTCCAACATTCCACCTTTCCTTGAAGCAAAATTCTAGCCCAATTTGTATATGTGAAAAGAAGATGCATATTCCACTTCAACCACAATTATTATATCACTCTCATGCTAAGTTTTATTTTCCAACTATCATCAAGTCATTTTTTGTGATGGAAAAAAAACAATTAAATCATTTGAATATATTTTTCATGATATGTAAAGGTGAAATAAATTTTCACTCCACCAAATGAGATGATCACTCATAGATCTATCAAAGTATCACATTTTGAGATAAGCAAGTTTACATTAGCCACTTTTGTAAATTAACTTACAAACTATTTAATAAGTAATTGTAATGAATAATAGTTTATACATGCAAAAATATATAACATGGGAATGAAAGATAATTGAAATCTATATAGGATAAATATTTAATTAATAAATTAAATGAATGAGATATGAGACAATGAGCTATGTGATGGTATACTTATATGCATTAACTAGCTATGGAGAAGAACGGTTGTGTCCCTTCAATTATTATTATTATTATTTTACCTTCATTACATTTCTCATTCCCCTTCAAGGATGCTTTTTCCTCAAAGCATGTCTAGAAAAGGTTGTCTTTGTTTGCATATGTAATGCTTTAACTTGGTGCTCTGTTCTTGATGTTGTCATGGTTGGAAAAACAACATGGAATGGTTTTTAAAGTGCTAAACATAATTGTTGTGTTATATAAGGATCAATCCATCCCAAGTCAATCTTCATTGAAATTTTTGTTGGTTGGTTGTTTGGAAAATTCTTTTCATCTTTTACTTGCAAGAAAGGCGTTGATGTCATTCTCACTCTTTTTGGACTTGTGGTTCTTCTAAATGTATCAAGAATATGGTTTATATTCATATTGATTTTTTCATTGGTCATGATGGATTTTGTGATTTGGATGATGAAAAGGCATTCTTTTATCGCGTATCTTACTTTTGAAGGTAGAACGTTAATTCTTTATCACTTCTCATGATTTATTGGTTGATAACATTCAAACATAAGTGACATTATGATTTATGATATTGATTGGATCTATGTTGGTTCCTTTCTCCAATATCTGGATTTTTACATCTAATGACTTCACTATTTCAACTAGAATAGTGACTTTATTGATTATTGATTCCTTGCTAGTATGTTGTTCTAAATTTTGTTGCTGTGACTTCTTCTCACTCTTCAACATCTTGATTTATGCAATCAAGATTCGATTATGGTTTTTTAAATGTGATTTTTCTTCATCTTTCTCTAATAATTACGTCGATAAGCATCCCCCTTATTGGAATTGATGGATTAATCATCCTTTTAATTACAAAATCTAATCTTATGGCTAGGAATTGAAGATGTTGGCATATTCTCGTCGTCATCTCCAAATCAATGAATGATATTGCTAGCATTAGCTCCCTTGCATTTATGAATTTGTTTGTTTATCACTACTTAACTTTTTTACTATTTCACTTTTACATAATATGATTAATAATTTATTGTGGTGGCTTATCAATTGCCACCGAGCATACTTTTACAAATCCAAACATTTTTACTTAAATTTTAACATTTACCTCTTTACTATTAATTTTTTACATTTTACAATTCTGTCGTGTGTGATTATGTTCCAGGTCTTGGCATGGAGAGGAGTGGAAAAAACCAACACAACCATTTAACATTTTCTTTTTAAATTTTACCAATTTACATGTTTCAAAAATTCTTGCGTTGTGTTGTTAAGTTTCACTAAGTGGGATATCAATTCATGTATGTTATGTGAAGGTATGTGACCCATATTTCAGAAAGCTCCCAAACAAACAATAATCAATTAAAGACACTAAAAATAACATTTTCTGGCTAGTAGATAATGAAATAACTTTATGTTCAATTATGTAGCGAGCATATGGACCATGGCAGGTTAAAAATGTATTAAAATAGAAAATTTTAATAATATTATAAGGTAACAGAGATAGATATGTGCTTTGGTAAGAAAAATAGTGACTATAGATGCCATGATATGGTGCATTAAAACAATTATAAAGCTGAATAGTACTGATGATGGATGACTTTATGGACAATTGATACTTCGATTTTTTTTGCGATGTCATTTTACTTTTGTAATGCATTTTATCCTTTCATATTTGTTTTGTTTATTTTCCTTTTTCTGATCTTGAATATCCCACCATCTTTTCATTTCCAATATTTTAAAGCTTATGTTTTCAAAACACTGTTGATTATATATGTCAAAGGAATATACAATAGATATACTTGTCAAAGTAAAATATAATAAAGTTAAGGCTAAAGTTATATCCAAGTAGCTGTCACTGAATCTCTGTATTTAAAAAATAAAAGTTTATCTTCCAAAACCCTAACCCTAACTAGCAAAATCGTCACTCGAAACCTTCAGAAGATATGCAGTTTGTGGTCATGGATAGCCTCAATCCTCACAATGCTTCCTTTTATATGGATGGAGCCGAATGATAAGTACCGATTGCTTTTTGTACGATTGATTTCCATACCATGCCTTTCCTTGTGTTCATTATATATGACATATATTTATTTGAATGTATAAATATCCTATGCATTTCATAGAATGACAATTCTTAATGAATGTTCTCCTTTCCAACCTTTTAATGTATAATCTCAAATTTGTTGGCATCAAATGTTTTGTGAAGGTGTGTGCATGCATATTATTTTGTTGGGATCAATTTGTTTCTTGTCTTCTCAATCGGTCGTATTGTGTCATCAACTAGTTTCTAAAAGAAATTATTTGTAAAGGTTGCAAGAGGTAATAAATCACATTCAATCCCTTTGGAAACTAAATTTATTGGTTTCTAATGTTTAGTTGTTTAATAAATTGGGACTGCACGTGTCACATTTTAGTTGTAAATTTGATTTGTGTTGAATAAAACAATAGAATGGAGATAACACTTCAAATTTGATTATTTATTTTGTAAATGTATCGATCCCATGCACACCAATAAATATATGATCATTTATTAATGTGGATCAATATTAATATTTAATCATCATATTCATATTATTTAAGTATCAATGTAATATTATAATGTATCAATGTAATATTACTAGCACAACCACATTAGTAAAGGGGTTGATAAACCCATATCAACACCATTAGTTTGGAAAGGTGGAAAATCACGTCGATCGACATATATCAACCACTTTATTAACGTGGTTGTGCTAGTTTATTGCCAAACTTCTTTTTAATATTTTAAATTTGTTATTATAATACTCAATATTTTTTTTATATTAAACCACCTCACATTTAAATAATAAAGTTCATTGTTAAAAAAAAAATTTCTCTTACATTTTTTAACTCATCACATCAATTTCAAAATAATTTTTTTAACTTCTAAAAATTAAATTGTAGTTACTTTTGTTATAAATACTATAACTATACTAATAATTGTTTACTATTTTCAATAATACCAAGTGAACACAAAAATGTGAAAAACCCAATAAAACATTTTTTTCATAGAGCATTCATTGAGTAACGAAGACAACGACTTCATAGTGAGGGTTAACCTTGGTAGCGATGGTCAATTGTTTGGCGGAAATAAAATCCAACTAGTCACCATGGTTGATGGTTTGTTATGGCCATGGCAATTCCACTAGTAGTCAATGATTCTTATCTCCCGTGTAAGGTCGAGATGGTTAGCAATGTACGACTCTAGTTTCCAAATTTATGCTATCTTTTATTGTACTGCCTCCCAGGCAGTGTACATAGTGATGAGTTCACTTTGACTATCTATTAATTTGGGTTGACTTTAAAAATTTTGTAAAAAACTTAATGTGTAACATAACAAACTCAAAATTTTATTTTTTAATATGTAAAAAAACCTGAATTTTCTTACATTTCATTGGCTGATAACTTTATAGTGTTATTGCAGCCTTCACGTATTTCGAGATAAGAATTAACTCAATGACATGACAGACTAAGTAAGGATAAATTGAATTTATATTTAATAATGTTATATTTATATTTAATAATTTATGGTCTTTTCATCCACTTGTTCTCCCCGCCATAGTTTATCAACAGGTCGAGTCATCCACTATCCGGGCGATCTTCCTCTCCAACCAACAGTGCATGAAAGCCCTCGATTTCGGTTCCGGTCGAGCTTTCAAGATTGGTCGGCAAACGAGGAGGCAGTACGCGCAGCCTCGCTGCCTTGTTATACCTACCACACCATGGTTGCATTCGATACATATTAGTTTATTGTTGAATATAAATTTGTCTTTTCAAAAGTTTAACATTAGGTAATTGATTTTTTTATTTATTAAAATATTTAAATCATTTTTCTATCTTATTATTGGTGGATAGAATTTCAACTTTTATTATGGATGATCAATTTGAACTTTTACTCTCCGTGGCAACCTTTTTGGGGTCAAATATGTTTTTATATTTCATTTCCCATGCTAACATTTTGTAGGGCATTTATCAAATTTTTATTTCATTTCCCATGCTAACATTTTGTAGGGCATTTATCAAATATATATATATATATATATATATATATATATATATATATATATATGGGCCATTGTGGATTGTAGTTTTTACAAATATTGGTAGCCTAAGTAATAGTTCTTGAGATGATTGGTTATATATATATAGAGAGAGAGAGAGTGTGTTATGGCATTGGAGTTTTTATAAATTTTGATAGTCTAAGTAATAGTCATTGACATCACTGGTTTTATCGTAAATCTACGATCATTTCTTATCATAATGTAGACTTTCAGGGATGATCTTCTTCATAGTTTCTTTTTTGCAATTTGCTATGTTTTTCTCTAATTGTTGGTTGTTTACATTAGTGATGCAACTCACACATATTGCATGCAATAGAATGAAACCTTAAACATTTTCTTAAACCAATACAACAATTCAAAAAATCTAAGTTGGAAACTAAGGTGAAAAATATTCACATACTAGAGTTGGTGCACATACTAGTATACTCTTTGTCCACTACCTTAATATTTTATTCTTTGTGACCAACTCCCTTCCTCTTATAATTATCTTTTTTGGTCAAAGTCCTCTTCCTCTTGAGGCCTTAGTATCAAATTCATTTGCAGTTGAAACTACAACACTAGGAGAAACATCACACCTAACTATTGTCTGCCTTACCTTCAATCATCTGCAAACATTTTCTTGCATTGAAGGAATCAATATTTTACCCAACATGGCCAATGGATCCCGAATAACTGAATTCTTATGTCCATTGCTCACATCTCTTGGTCCTATAGCTTAAAGTCTGCAAACTACGACAAAGTTGACACTAGAAGACATTGCAACAGTGAGTCTACAACAAACACAACTATTATGTTTACATTATAATAAATGTAACCAACAAGGCTTGAAAACAAATAGGGAACCACATATAGAATAAAATTTAACCAACAAGGCTTAAAAATAGATATGGAACCAAACATAGAATAACAAAACCCAATTGTTAATTGAACTTAATCAATTTGTTGACTCGATATAGCAAAAACCCACACAAACAAAAACAATCTTCACTAGTGATTAATACCATGAGTGGATGAGATCAAACCAATTTCATTTTCTTCAGTCATGAATTAGTAATGCATTATATGTCACATATTTCAGAGTAGATAACTGCAAGGATGCCACAAGCTTGAAAATACTCTATTTGAAACATAATGATAACTTCATCATGTAGGGGTGCACATAATCAATCCATCTTTGTTTCCTCCTTTTTCCTTCGTGTGCTTGCTTGATCCGAAAAACAACGACTAATGGGACATACTGATGAATGAAGTCTCCTCCATAATAGGTTTAGAAAGTTGATGAAACACAACTTAGTTGTTATTGCAAACATGGAGAGAAACATATGTTTTTCGGTTGCATTTCCTTCATAGTCATGATCTTTGTTACAACCATATAGTATTCCAATCCATGTGTTATCCATGCACTTAAAAGGTTGATGAATATTTAGTTAAAAACGTTTTCCAATAAGTTCAAACTTTGAAACTACTAACTGCACTCGCCAGTAGGGTTTATGATCCGGATTATTTTCGGAACAAAATGAAAGCAAAGAAATTACAATGAAGTACTCATGAAAATTGCTAGAAACAGAGAAATACAACAATACTTGATTTCTATTAATGAAATAATTTTAAAGAGACTGTAAAAATATAGAGTGCAAGACTCACTAGAACGGTGGCATCTTTATCTCTGAGAAGAGATGTGAAGGTTATGCTCATTCCCCAGAAGATGATTACAATGAGGCTCTAAAGGACTTTTTATGATAAACATGAATGCCAAAACCCTAGACATCCAAAAACCTAACCCTAGGAGATGAAACGCCAAAATTCATGTGGGCCCCATTTGGGTAAGTTAGTACATTAACTTCCCGGGGTTGTAAATTTTGCATACGATCTTCGTTTTAAGTGCGTGATATCCTGTTGGAAAGGTCGTTTCAAGAACTACGCATTACGCCATCAAACTGTGACTCTGTTTACAATTTGACTGTGGCAAGCCAAAAAACAATGTTTAGGGCCCCAAAACGGCCCTAGAAGTACATCAAGACGTGCTAACATGAAAACATACAAAATAATCCAGTTGGATTAGGTGGGAGGCCACCAATATCCACCTGGAAGATGTGTTAGGCTTCAGACAACCCCGAAAGTGTAGAACCCACAATTACAAAGAAGTACAGAAGAACGTGATGAACTAAAAACTGACAAGAGGAGCCAGTTGGAACAGGTGGGTGACCACCAATATCCACCTAGATCAATCCTCCCCCCTTAGGTAGCAATGGTCTCCATTGCATTGAGTTCCCAGGGAAGAGGGGAAAGCATTTTCTAAAGCTTGGTGAGTTGTGTGCCTTGTTGGATAAGTTTTGATTCTTGGCTTGTGGAAGATTGTTACAAACCTATTGTTGGAGGGGTTGAATTTGTTCCACCAACATGTTATCTCTGGGTTTGATGGGGCATTGTGTAGTCACCATTATAGGTGAAGAAACAGTATCTTCTTTCTCTTCAACAATATGTTTTTGCTAGATAGAAGGTGTTGACGCTGCAGTGGTTGTAGTTGTCTTATGTGCATCCTTTGAACAGACTGTGAAGATGATGAATTTTGCAGTATGAGAGATTATCTTACGACACTGGTTTGGTGGAGCAGTAGTCGGAACTACCTTTGGTATCCTATAGAGTTGACCTCCCAGAGTAATAATGACACTACGGGGTCTAGACTCATAGACAACATGACGTTTCCACATATATGGTTGGCCCAAAACAACATCATAGACATCAAGAGGGGAAACATCACACACTACCTCATCCTTGAAGGGATGGATGCCATAGGACATGCGACACTGCTGTCTGACACGAAGATCTCATCCCTGGTGAAGCCACCCAATATTGTATGGCTACAGGTGTGGTGTTGTCGGCAACCCCAACTATTTGATGACCTTTTCTAAGATGAGGTTCTTCTGGTTGTCATTATCAATAATGAAATGCAATGGGGTCCCCTTCACCCACATATGTGAATGGAAGAGGCGCTCCCCCTCTTCAGGATCTACTGGTTCTTCTAATTGAATTGTTGTGGTCACGACAATAGTAGTGGGTTCTGCATTGATGATTTGTCTGTTTTCAATATTTTTTGGACCGGATTCCAAAGCAGGGTTCGACTCTATGTCTTTGACCTCGGCTACCAATGACTATTTCGAGCGACAATCATCGGTGTTGTGCCAGGGGATTTTTTGGAAGTCACACCACTTCCTAGTGCCATTCTTCGTCTTTATTTTACCCTTCTTGTCCTGTGTCTTGGACTGGTTTTCTAGAGGCTGTTGGTTAGGGTTGTCTTTACCGTGCTTTGGTTTTTGTAGATTTGCAGACCTAAATTCCCATTTGTTTTGGTGCCTAAACTTTCGTTTGATTTTGACATCATATCGATAGGCAACTCCCAATGATGAGATGTTTAGGAAATCCATTTCGGTTTGGATGTACCTATGCAGAGCCCCATGGTATTTCAGAACCAGATGTCCCTCAGAGTATTTGATACCTAGCTTGATGTGCAAGGTATGGAAAGTATTTGTGAACTCCAACACTGTTTGGCTCTTCTCTTGTCACAGTGTGGTCCATATCATATACTGGTCTTTATCATTATCAACATGATAGTATTGTTCTTTGACCACATCCACAAAAAATCCCCAAGTGGGTTCGACCCCATATATTCCAAATTCCTCTATGGAACTTTGCTCCCAGTAAGTTTCCCACCAATGTTTGACATGGGAGAGAGCCTTGAGGAGTGCGAAGGTGCTCTTTTCCCTGTCGAAAAATTTTTGAACAAAGAAATAACCTTCTAACACCATTTTTCTAGGGCATCCACATCTATCCGACCTTCAAATATGGGAATATCAAAATTAACTTGTACCTTGAAGGGAGAGGTTCCTCCAAAATGGTCGCTTGATTAAGATGCGCCTGTTTCTATTGGTAGGCATTGAAGGATGTGTGCAAAATTCTCCATCATTTCGTCCCTCTGTTGCGCGAGAGCTTGCTCAAGTAACATGTTAATAGAATCTTTTGCTCCACCGTTTTTCTTTTTTTTCGCCATCGATGGTTTCTTGGGCATGCGAGAGTGATTGTCCTCAAGAGAGATAAGCTCGATACCCAATTGGATATACTCGGACCTCATCGGGGACATGCACGAAAAAATGATCAAGAGCATCCTCCTCTGATACCACTGATCCAGATTATTTTCGGAACAAAATGAAAGAAGATAAATTACAATGAAGTACTCATGAAAATTGCTAGAAACAGAGAAATACAACAAAACTTGATTTCTATTAATGAAAGAATTGTAAACGGACTATAAAAATACAGAGTTCAAGACTCCCTAGAATGGTGACAGCTTTATCTCTGAGAAGAGATGTGATGGCTACACTTATTCGCCAGAATATGATCACAATGAGGCTTTGAAGGCCTTTTTATGATAAACATGAATGCCAAAACCCTAGACATCCAAAAACCTAACCCTACGAGATGAAACACCAAAATTCATGTGGGCCCCGTTTGGGTAAGTTAGTACATTAACTTCCCGGGGTTGTAACTTTTGCATACGATCTCCGTTTTAGGCACGTGATATCCCGTTAGAAAGGTCTTTTCAAGAACCACACATTACACTGCCAAACTCTAACTTTGTCTATAGTTTGACTGTGGCTAGCCAAAAAAAAACTGTTTAGGGCCCCAAAATGGCCCTAGAAGTACATCAAGATGTGATGACATGAAAACATACAAAATAAGCCAGTTGGATTAGGTGGGAGGTCACCAGTATCCACCTGGAATATGTTTTGGGATTCAAACAACCCCGGAAGTGTATAACCCACAATCACAAAGAAGTATAGAAGAACGTGTTGAACTAAAAAATGACAAGAGGATCTAGTTGGAACATGTGGGTGGCCACAAATATCCACCTGGATCAGTTTATGTCCCATATCCACTTGTTAAATGTCCTTTTCACATCGCACTAGGGACCATGAAAAAAACTACTTCACCAAGGAAGAGTGTCGGTCAAATTATATGTATAATTTTTGGACATTATATCATCAATCTGAGAGTTCGTAAACTTAGATATGCAAGAAAAATATACGTAGGATCAGAGCCTATCCTATCTTATCTAAAAAGCATTCAGAATTTAAATCTAGGAGATATGTGATAACTGGGGTGTCAACACAGAGCCCCTTCACTATAGGTTACAATATTTCACAATGACTTAATAAAGCGTTCATGCAACCTCAAAGAGTTGCAATGCATACCCCTACCCTTCAGTAAGCAATCTCGCTTCTACCAAACAACCAATGTAAATGCAAGGGAAAGGAAATATATGAAACATGGTGATCACTGGGGTGACTTTTTGCAGTGGGACAAATAGTAGCAAGTCTTTTCCAAGGGAACCAATCCCAATATTTCATCTACTCTAATGGTTAGGCGTTCAAGGGATTCAAAAGCAGAATTTCACTCATGAACTATGGCCTTCAGTGGAAGATCTAACCTTTGCAATGATCCACACACCATAAATTGAAAGAAAGCTTAATGATGATACTTCATCCATCATTAAATATTTCTTACTCTATATCCACCATGGTTGTAAATCAGGTTGTGCTCAAATTGAACTTTTCTACAATAGTTCTTTGTTTGGTATATAGAGAATCCAATGAATGAATATTAAAAAGAGAAATGAAAACAAATGCAAACATGAAACACACCACACTTGCATAAAGGAAAAGAATACCGTGATCTATTTGGAGTGAGCTCAATTCTCCCAATAACAAGGTAGCAAACTACTCTACAACATCGTAAACTATATCAAATCATAATACACAAAGAACCTATAAACTTACAATCCATATGGAAGAAATTCTTAAGATGTTTTATTCACCCCATCATGAATTGGACATATGCTCCAAGATTCCTCCCCTTGGAATGGAGAAGGATATCTTATTTATACATAATTTGCTTTGAGAATAAGATAAGCACTAATCAATTAAGATCCACAATTATCTCACGTGGTTACAACTATTTGCTAGTATTTAGAAAGTCAACAATATCTCCAAAATATTTGAGATATTTGATAACTAATCTCATCCAAAACTTCATGATTCTTCTCTATATACTTGAATGAACATTCCAAATCGTCACCAAATCTTCAATGGTTGGAGAGAAAATTCAAATTGGAGCTAGGTGGTAAAAATAAGTATCATTGGAAACTCCAAATATATCTATAAACATTACCAAACTCACCCAACATTCAAGGTTAAGTGAGAACATGCTATTTTTCTAACATTTAATAATAAATTCACTTAAAATACTAAAATAAATGCATTGGAAAATAATAAGTCTAATCCCTCATATAAACATTAAAATGGTCTTAATGCAAGGTTACAAGAAAATGGAAAATGATTAAAAGTCGAGGAAAATGATGTGATATAATGGTAAAAATGATGACAATTTGGTGACTCAACATCTCCTCCCAACTGAACATATTGCATGTCCCCATGCAACCTTTCATATGATTCCCCTGAACTGTGTGATGGGGTTTCTTTTCTCTGAAAAGTATCTGAGTGGCAGTTGAGCTACTTATGGTTAGTTCTTATGTGGCAACCACAAGTTTTGAAAGTGTTGGTTCTTGTGTGGAAACCACAAGTTTTGCAAGTGTTGGTTCTTATGTGGCAACACTTACCTTTGAGCTTGAGTTTCAATTGAGCTTCTTGTGGTTGGTTCTTGTGTGGAAACCACAAGTCTATCAGTTTTTTTTCTTATGTGGCAGCACCTACTCCTTAGACTTAACCTCTTTTTTGTTGCAACAAAGAATCTTCCCCTTTTAGCAAAAATATCATAAAAAATCAATCATGCATTTAAAATGATGACCCAATAGTTTTTGCATCAACCAAAAATATGTCTCCTATCCCATCATAATTTATCAACAAAATCTCTAGTTCAATATGTACTAAACCATTCTATGAAGCCTGCACACAAAACCCATGTGGCGGATTTTTGTTTAAGGTTGCACTAGTATGCAAACGAACAAATGGTTACCATATTTCCAAAGGGTTATAGGATGTCCTGCAACAAACTTGGTCATCCATTATCTTATAATTAATCAACCATATTATTGTGAAATTTTGTGGAGTTGTTGGTATTACCTCTATGCTTCTGTCCACCAAAAACCACGGCCCATGGATGCACAAATCTCGAGAAAAATGAAAAATGGTTGTAGGTGATGGTGGTTGGTTTCTCAAAAAATTTAAATCCGTTTGAGCTGAAATTTTCTATGTTTATTCCTCTTACCTTGATGCATTTCTGGTCCAAATTTCATAGCAATCTGATGTATAGTTTGCAATACACAAGCAAATAAGTTTTTGCCCTTTTTCCCAAACTTAACAAGGTTTCCCAAGTGCACAAAAATGGACGCCCTGGGCTCATTTTAATGCCAAATTGAGTTCCTCAAAAGGGATATAGTGTATTATTACCTTCTTTACCATAATGTACCATCATATTTTCATTTTCATGAAAAAAAGTACAGTTGTGCAAAAACATTGAATTCTAGTTTTTCTTCATACTGCAATAAAAAACATAAAACTGCCTTTAAAATGTGCTCACAAAACTTTCCTCGTTCATTTTCAAAGAATTTCGCTGGTGCTTTACTCAAATTTATATATGGGGCACAAAACCTATGTTTCACAATTTCTTAATTTGGCTTTAGGTGTCTGAAAATGTTGTGCAAAAAGTGCCCTCGAAGTAGATTTGACTGTTTTTAAAATTGTCAAGTTTGACTTTTGATTTGAACACATTCCTTAGAGAAACCAGTCTGAATTTCTTGGGATCCAATGCGTGTCGAATAATGTTCTCTATGTGTAGAAAAACCTCAAAGTGGAAGATTTTGATTTGAAGAAACACAAGTATGTTAACCAGTGAATGGTGTTACAGGATATGCATTATAGTTACAAGAACTGCTAAAAATGCTTTGTCTTTTGATGATATATGTTGAAGCATACACATAGTATCTAAATCATCCCCCAAAAAATGAATTTTGATTTAGAGTTGTTCTCATATGCAAACTAATGAGAGGTTACAATAATAACAATAGTCAAATGTGGGGAAAACAAGTTGATCACCAACGTTTTAAACAAAGGAAAAAAGGTTGTATGCGAGATATGGAGTATGTGAGATGGGATCAAAAGATGGTATAAGAGTATGAATGTCAACCCCCCCCCTCCCCCCCCTCCCCGCTCAACAAAATATGTTTTCCGCCCTCGAAAATTTTTGACAAATAGAGAAAGGAATATGCGAACATCAAAAAGATTATGTAGACATATGGAATTTTCTAAATACATCTCTTATAGAATTCAATGAATTGCTAATTAAAGATTAGAAAACAGCATACCTTCACCTACCTGAAAATTCCATGAGTTATGCATCTGAGAGATCTTGTGATAATGGATAAATCTTCTGCCTATTATTGTTGGATCAAGGATTTGAAGTGAAACGACTTGATTTGAATCACATTGCTTTCTTCCTCTTGGATGGAGGAACATAAAGTAAGATTTGAAACTGGAACCTCTATGCCTTCTTATTGTTGGAATTAATCTACTGGAGCTGAATTTTTTGTTTGAAAGTTTCAAAATGTAGTTAGTTATATGAAACCATAAAGTCTTCAACCATATCCAAACTTGTGGTACAATTCTAACCAAGTGAATGAATGTGTCAAAGTCGAACATGGGAAGAATTAGTTAGATTACTAATCATTAGTGGATATCGTTAACCAATGCGTGACAACTCACCATTAATGAAAATGAGCATCAAGGTACCATAGTACATTCTGACAGGTACGAATGAATGTGTTGAAGTCGAGTCACCTACGAAATCTGACAATCAAGTCACATTAATGGATTCCCACTATCGTCAGTGAGATAACCTGCCATTGATGGATGCAAACCCCAAGGTAATATAAGATATCTCTAATCTTGATGCCAAATAAGGTGTTGGTGTCGATGGGACACAATTTGTTGGAAGGAGGGCCTTAAGGAATCCCACATCATCTAACACGAGCATAGAACAAAATGATTTGAAGAATCATAGATGAAAAAATTCCACTATCAAGAATAAATTTATTTGGAAAAAGGAAGGGAATAATGTTATAGCACAAATTTCCACACCTATGCATTTGTGACATGGTCCATCCCTTTCCCTAGATTGCTAATAAAAATCCCAAATTCCCTCATCAAAGTCACCTAAAAAAAATGACTTTTGCTTATATCTACAGGTTTCATTTGTGCAACACGCGAACATTCATGCTTTGCTAGCTTGCAACCCGCAGATGCCCTCAAAAAATGGAAAAAATAAAATAATTCCACTTTTTTGAGTGGAGATTTCGGTTGGGCTCGTTTCCCAACCTCCCTAATCTCATACCAAACAAAATTCAACCTCTTGAACCTCTCAAAGATGGTATAAATGCACCATTGGGGGCATGGATGAGGAGGGAGAACTAAGGTGCAAGATCATGCTGGTAGAATTTTTAGCAACCTTCCCTAATCCCTTCATTCTCTAAGTAGCATCCCATACCTGGAAAATCATTTTCCAATGTTCCTTCCTTTCTCTATATAACTATAGGGCGTGTTCCTATCCCTGTTGAGCTATCCAAGGAAGAGTCTCACCATTGAGTTGATGATTGAAGGTCTTTGGAGGAACCCAAGGAAGTTGGCTCTAAACCAACACCGAAGGTTGGATCAGGTTGTAACTACCTTTCTCACATTGTTGTTAATAGAAGATTTCTCTTTCCCTCCTATTGTGTGTTTATTGGTTCATTGTAATGATATACATTAATGTCTTTCATATGTATTTGAATCTATGCACATGATATAGTTATTTGAATGTATAACTACCTTGGAGCAACCTATTTTTGTTTTCCTATTGCAGGCTAGTTCCGGTAGAGATCGATATTGATCCAAGAAGAGAGAGCGGGAATCGACATCGAACGAAGGATTCAAGGTGTGAGGCATCTCCTTCTTCCTTTCTCTCTTTCTCCTTGTAAAAAGTAGTTATTTCTTATATGCTTTGATATAGATGAGGGTAGTTTCTGTCTTTTAAATTCGGTCTTGCTCTGTTGTGACTGGAACCAAGGTCACGGGGGAAAAAATCTCTTAAACAAAATTGACGACTATACTGGGGACACTCCTAGTTTGGGTCATTTTTAGGGTTTCATGTTTTTTCTTTCTTTTTGTGATTTTCTATGTTTTCAAGATTTCTTTTGTAAAGCTTTAGCCTCTTAGAATTTTTTTATAAAGTTTATGGAATCCCCCTTCTAGAGTGGATTTTTAATTTTCAAAAACTTCTATTACATTCGCAATTTTCCTTTCTATATTCCACGGACATCCGTGTTTTGCTTGTGTATGAACCACAGATATCCACGAGCTTTAGTATACATAGTCACGGACCTGTGTAAAACTGAGGTTTTTTGAAAACTCTCTCTCTAACAGTCTGGAAGTTTTGGTTGGTTCTTTAGTTTTGGCCGAGCCTTCTGGGTGTCTTTCTTGTTGTTTAGTGCTTTCTGAAGTCTTTAAAAACTTGTTAATCACATTAAAAAAAAACAATCTTTCTTTTGTTGAAATTATTTCTTGTTTATAAGGTTTTTGGGTTGATTGAGAGGTCACTCTTGTTTGCTTGGGTTACATGTCCAGTCTTGCTGATTTTTCATTTACTATGGGACAATTGCTTTGTTTCTCTATACCTTCTTCTCCTTGTTTACAAAACAAAAAGAAAATTGCATTTGTTTTGCATTTCATTTCTTTTAGACGAAAAAACAATATATATATATATATATATATATATATACTTGTTTTCCAAGTTTCTTCTTTTCTTGAACCCTTTCCCTTGATTACTGGAAGAAAAGATTTAGTTAAGTAGCATTCAAATTGTCATGCATTATAGTTTTCTTTGGTAGTGGTAGCCTTTTTTAAAGAAAAGAACCTTTGTTTGCAAAGTTTTTCATTTATGTTTTGCATCTTTCCTTCAAAAACATATTCTAGGTTGCATTACGAAGTGTTTTAAATCTTGTATCCAAAAAATATTTTGTTTTCATTAAGGAAAAGAAAAGAGTTTGGTTTTAATCATTGTTGTACACCTTTTTCATTTGAAGAAACCACATACTACATTGTGTTCTTAAGTGCTTTTCTTTCGGAGTCTATCATAAACATCATTCGAGTTTCATCTGTGCCTTTTGTTGAGTAAAAAAAACCCCTTAAAGGAACGATTAACTAAAACTTTATTAGACATCTTCACTTTTATAGGGTACAAAAACAAGTTTAGGCTAGGGCCTTGGTTTAGAGTGGAGAGTAAATTTCTCCAAGGCCAAAAAACAAATGTAGGAGTCTGAGATAGGGAGACTCTAAATCCAACTATCGTATAAGTATATTTGGGAGCCTCCTCTAACATAAGAGATAAACACGAGGTCACATGAAGGAGAGATGAGGAGAGACCCCTCCAGATCTTAACTAAGTGTAGTGGAAAGATCATATATTGGGGGTTTCGTTAGTACCCATACCTCCGTGAGAGGCGATGCTTTTGAGGCTTCAGGCTTATCTACCCTACCCATACATTCGATCCTGACTTTTGACTGTACCCCCGGACGATGATGCAAGTTGGTGGACTTAGTGGCCATTCCTAGGGATCTTAGAAGGTGAATACAGGGGTTTTTCATGGTATGCGAGGCAGATTTCACATCACACTTTGCAGTACTACTGAAGGGTGCACCATGAAGCATGAGTACTTGCACCAGATAAGGTTGGTTAGTGTAGGTTGGGATAATTGCTTCTCATTCCTTCGTCTGTTGGTCCATGTGACTTAATCAAACTGTGCCTCTATCTGGAACGCCTTTACCCTGCCTTGTGATTATCACAGTCTCAGGACCTAATCCACCTGATTCAGAATATTAAAAACGCCTATTTGTGTCTTCTATTGCTATATAGTATTTTTTTTCTAGTGGTTTTCGCAACGATTTTAGACTTGCTTAAGGTGGTGTGTAATGTGATCCCACAGAGAGTTGACACCTCAAAGTGGCTGACCAATCGCCTCATATATTGAGGAGAATTCAAGGCCTCCCTCCCGAAGAAGAATTTAGAAATAATTCTCCTCCACCTCCTTTAAGGCTTTGACTTGATATGTCTGACACTTTTGTGCCAACTCATCAAGCTGAGATCATAGAATCATAACCTATAGAAGTTCATGCTTCAGAACTAGAGGAATTAATCGTCGAGGATATTGGAGCTGAAGACTTTTCTCCAAGTGTCAATCCTCCGTTACCTGGGACTTATCCGTTTCTTATGGTGCAAGTCCCACCTCCTAGATCGGATATTGCAGATAGTATCCCTCTTCACTGGGTCACTATGGACGACACTACACCAATGTCTGCATCGGGAGTCCCTGCAACTCCCACCTCAATTATTGCCACTGGAGGGATCCTTCCTCTTGGTGTGTACAGTCAAACGATTGTTGTCAGTCAGTCAAACTTTTTCTCTTCGACCAACAACATTCCTTCGTTGGTCGTTGGTCCCACTCAATATATGAGTACAAATCCATTTCTTCCATTGACAATAAATTCTTTTTCATATAGTATGCCATCGATGGACATGTTAGTCGACGTCCCATGCATCAATTTTTGGTTTAGGGGGAATTTTGTCTCCTTTCCAAGAATTTCTTGGGGTGGAGGTCATATTCCTCCGACGTCCCCATTCGTCGGGAGCGGGGCTTTCCTGTCTTTCGCCCCTAACCCCTCCTGGGGACGAGGCACTTCTATGGGTAGTGGATCTCAATCCGCTAGTATGTCATCCACTTCGACCCGTTCACACTATATGGTGGGTTCATGAGTAACCATTTCACCTTGTCTATAGTTTCGGTAGGGGGAAACCCCTTCCAAAGTAAATTTGTTCCCATGGAAGGATTTTTCTCTTCTCAAGGGACGTCGTGGGGGGTACCCCTCTCCAAGGCCAATGGAATCCCATGCAAGGGATGTCGCAAGGGGGAAACCCCTTTCCCAATCATTTTAACCCCATGCCAGGAGTCTTTCCTTCACAAGGGGGGTCTGTTATGGGAAACCCCGGTTTTCCTTTCGGGAACTAGATAGGTGTAGTTTTTCCTCTGTTCAACCATGGTCAAAAAGGTTTTATCCCAAGCCTTGGTCCTAATTCCATGAACTCTTTCTGGAAACTTGGTGTCAGTTACAATCCATGGTCCTATTTTCAGGTTGGTAATCAATTGATATCACAACCTAGGCTACAATTTATGGAAACGTTGCATTTTCCAGACCTATCCAAGTTGATGAATGACCCTATTTTTCATGATCCTGGCTAGGCTGCGGTCCCAACCAAGTTACCTTAGAACATACCCAACTTCGAAGTAAAAAGTGATGAATATCTACAAGACCACATGACGAAATTCCATTTGTGGTGTTCGTCTAATTCACTTAATGATGACTCGATTCACTTGTATTTGTTCTAATGCACTCTCACTAGAGGTGCCACCAAGTGGTACATAGAACTAGAAAGGGCGAGATATGCGAAATTCGGTGGCTTAGCCATGGTGTTAACCACTTCAAACTCCCTATTCGGTATGATGATGGTACATAAATGCTAGACAACTTTGAACAGGACAAGGCTATGCACATTTCCGATCACATTAGGGAGTGGAGGAGAAGGAAGATCTTGATTAAAGTAACATTTCCACCAGAGTTTCTCCTTGAGTGGTTCTTGAAATCATTACTCCTGTGTATTTCAAAGGACTTTGCGACTTCAAGAGTGTTTTCGAAAGAACAAGAAATTTTTAGGGCACAACAATTAGATCTTATTTACTCTCAGTTTGGCATGCTCTATGAGATTATTATAGATGCACCGACGTCTACTCTCGACTTGGAAAATCCAAAGTTATCTCCACATGTCGATGGAATTGTGAGTTCCGCTCAAAGTAAATTTGCAGACTTGGTCACAAACCATATGCAGAACTTGGTTATCCAATAACCTGTGGTTGGTACGACCCATGGCTTGACCACCCCCGCCACCCAGTCATCGGATGTACATTCTATGCACTCAAAGACTCAGAAGGGCCCTTAGCAGCCCGAAGACAAGAAAGGCAAGGGAAAGAAATGTGGTGGGGGAATTAATAGAAAATTTGACAAGAATGTTGAGAGGGAAAAAGATAAAAAAAGGAAGGTGAAATTCCATTGTAATATTTGTGGGGATGGTCATATTAGACATCAGCTCCCTCAAATGGAAGAATCCCAATGCCTTGTGAATTTGAAACAACAACAACAATAGCTCGCTATGTTGAACAACCCTTTTCCATAAGGGAATAACTTGAAGGGTGGTTCTTTCAACCTCAATCAACAAGGGGTCATGTTAAGTGAACCTCAGACAGATGGATACCAAGGAGTCATGAATATGCTTAGTCATAAGAAGCTAGATACCATAGAATTGTCGACTAGAAATCATGATTATAATAACTCAGAGTCGAAAGACAAAGGAAATAAGTTTTCATAGGATCAGGTGTATCTACACATAGACAAACCTAAGAAAGAGACAATGTTGTGCATACCTAAAGGTATATATAAATGGACAACATGAAATCCTAATGCGAGAGCTTCCCCCAACTACTCTATCGTCGAATAATTGGCTCAAACGCCATGTGCAATCTCTTATTTGGAAGTACTCCAAAGTTTCCTTGCGCAACGCACCACGTTGTTTTCCACAATAGGAGTTGTTGATTCTTCTGGTAAGCTCGTGATGAAGTTCGATGTTGTTGATGTCAATCCTCGTCTTCCCTATCATGTGTCCTTCCAAATCAACGTTGTTTGTAAAAATCGTCTGATTAGGAGGACTGTTGTTGATGAAGGGGCTTCGACATGTGTAATGTCCTTATCTTGTTGGAAATCTATTGGTTTTCCAGAGCTTATCCCTTCCCTGACTCTCTTGACATATTTCGATGGACAATCATTCTGAATCCATGGTATTATTTTTCCTATCTAGTCAAGTTAGGAGGAAAATATTTTTGTGTGGAGGTTGAAGTATCGATGCGTCGCTCGACTATAACTTGTTACTCAAGAGGAGTTGGTCTTACACCATGATAGTCATTGTCTCATCGATGTTTCGTGTTATATGCTTTCCTCATGAGAGAATAATTGTAACCATCGACTAGGTGGCTTCCAACCTTTCTGAGGTCGTGACTGACCCAATATCCATAGTTTTGTGGGTTGAAAACTCTCAAACGACAACTGAGTGTATCAGTTGTGGTATGTATTCTTCTCTCATGGGATATTTTGATTTTTCCACGCCAATTTCATATATTCGTGCCTGCGTAGGCCTATTTTTGGGAGAAAATCCAATTTTGGAGCACACACCATATATGGAGGAAAAGTAGCATGGAAAAGATGGAGGAAAAGCAGCATGCCAAAGACCGAGGAAAGCAATGTGACGCTCATGCAGACAAACCTAGCCATGTTAGGGTTAGGGTTTTTGATATGAATGTAATGGCTATGGGCCAATAGAGTAGTATAAATAAAGGCCTAGGAGGTCTAGTAGAGGTTGGTCAATGAGTTAGTGAGATGGTTAATGAACTAGAGAGTGGGGTTTGAGGGTTAGGTCGTAGGTTGTGGAGCCTAGTGTGGTCTAGTCTGCCTCATAGATTGAACTAGTCATATTTTTTGGTTATAATAATGGAGAATGTAATTCATGCATCGTTGTCATAGAATTTTTGTTATACAATATTATTGCAGGGTTTATCACTGAATTTGCAGTTGATACTGCAAAGTCATACACTGCTGCAGAACGTAATTTTCTGAAGGGACCCAGAGTTAGGTACATAAGATCACTATATATTTCCATAAATATTTTATTATATGACAAAGGCGTGATGACCATGGAATCATAAAACTAAACTTACTTGCACACATGGGGGAAGGGGGGAAGCACTGACAAGAATCTGAGATATGGACAAGAGTATGGATAAGGGGAAGCAAAAGGAGGCAATGTACTTGATCATGATGGAGGAGGACCATATAAAGCATATAATGAAAAAATATGGAACAACATGTAGCGGTAGACCTTACTGGTATAGATGAATAACAAAAAGAGGGCCATAACCGACAAAGAAGGATTGACGAGCGATGAAGAAGAGGTAGAGGATCTTCGGGATATGGAGCAGATTCAGGAAATCTTGCGTGCAACATATGAAAGGAAAACAAGAGGTCTAGGATCAGGAACAGAAGGCAGAACTCCAGTCCAGATCACATTTAGTGTGGAACCTACAACCCAATGTGCAACTAATACACCTTAAGGAACACATGAATTTAGACAACCAATTTTTAGTAGAAGAGGTGCAATAGGTCAGGGGTCCAATAGAGGAAAATCAACTAGGGGTACAAGTTTAGGAAGTAACAGTCAACTATCTACACTGTGTAGAAGAGGTAGTTCAACACGTTTCAAAATGGCGGGAGTAGATCCCACTATCATATTACCAGAGTTTTATGGAGAGGCGTCAGAGGACCCTGAGAAGCATTTGTTAATCTATGAAAAGATATGGGAGGAAAAGTGGGTCACAAAAAATGATACAAAAGTCACGTAGTTGGATATAGCATTCATAGACCGCATGCTAGACTGGTACATGAGCCTTGATGCAAACAGTCAACAAGGAGCACCAAATACTATCGTGGAGGTAAAAACGTTGTTGGTAAATAAATTTCAGAAGCCAAGCTCACAAGACCAGTACATGAACAAAATGATTGAGATCAAGCATAAACCAGGTGAGTCTGTTTGGGATATTGATCAAAGGTTTAAACGCCTAAAAGGTAAGTTGAAGTACTCTATTACTGACATGCAACATAGGCAATTATTTGTGAACTCACTATTACCACACTTTAAGTATCATTTGAGACAATAGAAGTTTCAAACTCATGCAGAGGATCTACAAGCAGCCCTGTAGTTGGAAGAAAACCAGTATCAACAAACATATCCAATGATAGAATAGCTGAAAGAGGATCCGAAGAACCTGACATTTCAGTTGAACTAGAATAAGGATAAGAGAGAAGTTGTCTGGTACACTTTATTTAGGATAGAAGGACACCATAAGAATGAATGTCCAACCTTTGCGTAGTACTTGGAAATAGGGGTGCCAAACCCTTGCCTACAAGAGGAACGTGGTGTGAAATTTATAAGACACATGAACATGATCCATATCATTTCCTTATGATGTAGAAGTATAAGACAGTGCCAAAAAGTTCTTACTGCAATTTTTGTAAATCAGTGGGTCATGATGACAAGGACTGTAGAACGCTGGAATCGATGGGAGAGAGAACTTCAGACACCTATAGGGTGCAAGAAAAGATGATGACAGGGAAATCCGCACCACAGTTCAATAATGTGAAAACACAATTCAATATCATGTATCCATAGTACAACAATGCAAAGCCACAGTATACGAACACACAATATAACCAGATATCCCAATATAATGCACCGCACAAAGAAAAAGGTGGATTCATAGGTGGAGGATGGGGTAGAGGAGGATTTGGACGAGGCAGAGGGCCAATAGTCTGCCGTAATTTTCAACAACCAGGATACTATGCAAGATATTGTCCACTTCCACCTGCAACATGTATGTATTGTTCTGCAAGGGACCACTAGACAGAAGATTGTCCGACACTATTGGGAAAAATACAGGAAAAAAGGAACCAGAACAATCAGAATGTACAACAGATTTATGTAGAAGCCAAGGATGATGGAAAGAACATCAACATAGTTACTTGAGGAGGAGCCAATATGGGAGATGATACAATGAAACATGATCCAACTCAACACCAGTGGGTAAAGAAGAAAACTGATCCACATAATAATTTTGATGCGCAGAAAGAAAATGAGATGTTTAAGGAGGCCAGGCAAGATATTCTAAAGGAAAACATTAATTATACATCAACCGCACAACAAAATCATGATCTTCCAATGTACGAGATGCCACCCTTAATGGATCACACCAACAAAGGACAACCTTCAGAGAAAGTAAGTAACCTAAATAATTTTATGCAATAATGTGTAAAGCTATTAAATGATCCATTATCCATTAAGGTCTTACAGAACTTCCTAGAGAGATGCAAAACGAAAGTAGAAGGGAAGTTAGAACATAAGACAATTAATCATCTCCATAGGAGAATAAGAACAAGTAGGGAATTCAAGTTAAATGCCAACATTGGAGATTTCAATATGGGGGATGTCATACTTGATTTAGGATCTAAAGTGAATGTCTTACCTAAGAATACATGGAAGTGTATGGGGGAACCCACATTAGGGTATTCACATGTCCAGTTGAAATTTGAAAATCAACATAGAGTATTACCAATTGGAAGACTAAAAGGTGTGACAGTAGACTTGAATGGAGTGCACTACGGTAGATTTTGAAGTTATAGAAATAGTATATGGAACAACACCCTACCCAACATTACTAGGATTGGACTGGGCATTTAATAATTGGGTTGTGATCAACCTAAAGACACAAAAAATGACCTTTGAATCAGGCGAGTACAGAGTAATTGCACCATTGGTGTTATAGGATTAATCGGTAAATGCGGACATGAATAGATCTCCCTAGATCCACCTAGATCTAGAACAAAACATAACAAAAAATTATGCTTTCCCTAAGCTCTAACTATTGAGTTTACTAGTTAACAAGAGATAAACAACATACCATTTAAATGTCTCTTCATCTTGCCATTGCTACCCTAGCTCCACTCCGACGCTCATGTGATATTTTATTTGCAAGGGAACACAATCCAACCAAAGTGAAATCAATACAATGAACTCAACAAGAACGTATGCATGTGATCAAGGAATCATACAATAAAACAAAGAAAGTTTTATGGGAAAGAAACATATTGTTGTATCATATTAAAATGAAAGTGGAGATTGCAACCAAAGCCTTGATGTCATAAGGTCCCCTCTCGATGGCCCTTTGCTCCAACACACACACTTGCTCCAACCTTGAATGAAGAATATCCACCATAACTTGATGAACTGAAATGAAGCTCTCAAGCATGAGCTGAAGTAGAATTCATCATCCAATTCTTACCCTATTCCACCTTAGTTAACCTTAGCCTTTTCCATGAGAAAGCCCTCTTTCTATAGGGGAAAGAGAGATGTTTGAATATATGAGGATGATCCCACCAAATCAACGAAGCGAGTATGATCCAAACCATTCAGACACCACCTCATCTTCTAGAAGATCCCCTTCTAGAAATTTCATGAAACTTGACCTTTTCTTAGTCTTTTGACATCGTTGCACCCTAGCTATAGAGCAGCCTGCAGAGACGTTGTAGCCCAGATTTATAGCAGGGGGAGACGATCAAGAATCATCACACCCTGTGTATAGTGCAACCTACGACGACCTTCCTTAATAGGGTTTTTGAGAAGAGAAAGTTCGTCACTTTCCTCATGAAGAAAGACTCTTTTTGGGAACATGAACACATTTTGTCAATGGATCACTGGGGTGACCAAAATAATTTGTAACAGAATTCCCCCCAAAGTATGAAGCTGGAATTCATGATAGCCGAAATACTTTGTAGAATGTGTGTGTCGGAAACAAGGAGCACACTGATCAAGAACCTACAAACAATCAAGCATCAACATAATAATATACCATTGTCTGAGGTAGGAATTCTCATACTCAGTTTACAAAATGTCAAGTGAGTCATAGCCACTAAATACACACTATGGATCCATCTCAATGTGAATCATCATAGCCACCAAGAATACACTATGGATCTATGCGCTTAAAATGACTCAAATTCAGACATAGCCACGAGACATACAAAGTGGATCTATGTGTCAATACAAATCATAAATACTCTATCGCAACCTGGACTAGAAAAGCATGATCCAGGGTCTTCATTTACACCATCCCTAAGTATGAATCTAACCATGTGATTACAGGTGTTGAAGTCGAACATGGTAGAAACTAGTTGATTACCGGTCAATGATGAGAACCGTTAACAAGTGTGAGAGAAATCACCATTGATGTCAATGACTCCCAAGCTACCCTAGTACAATCAAACAAATGTGAATACATGAGTTGAATTCGAACATTCAATAGAATCTCCCAATCAGGGGTCGATGATGTGAACCCATTGTTGAAAGAAAAGGAACCTGCCATTCAGGTATGCAGACCCTAAGGCACTAAATTATTTCTAAGTCTTGTTCATGGATAATGAGTTGAATTCGATAGGAAATGACTCGTCACAGGAGGGACTTAATGTATTCCCCATAAATGACACAAAACAAGTAATATATTTGAGGTATATCAAAGTGTGAAGTGATTCGAAACTGACACAGGGAAGACCGACATGGTAGAAAATTTATAACTGCAGATGGTTGACTCGATAGAAGGCTTATTGAGGTTGGACTTCTCTTGAACATATGAATGACACAACAATAGTCTTGGAAACTTTGACTCAAGGAGGACCCGACATATGAACATGTGGATGGTCACACGAGAGACAAATGGATTTCCCAACCTGAATACAATGATGAAGGGGAGTGTCATGTTCAAGAGCGACTATTACTGCCACTAACACAAATACAGAGACACATTTCTTTTCCCAATTCCCCCCCACCATTTCTGGTGAGTACCTATTTATTTTTACGCAAGCTTGAGGAGGATAACATATTCTTGTTAAAGTAAGCTCATCCTTCGAACGAGTCCCTCAGAGTATGTTTAACGAACCCTAAGAATGAGTGATTCGATCCCATATGGGTCTTTCGATGTTTGTTTAATGAGTCCAAAGAAAGAAAACTCAGGGGTTTTTCATGTTTAGAGAGTCTAAAAAACACTTAAATAGAACTCCATAAGTTCATTTTTCGTAAATTAATCTGATGAGAACGAAAAAGTGATAACCTACCGCTCATCAAATGTTTTCTTCAAATACTTTTACGAGCTTGAAAAGAACAAGGTCGTTCGACAATCTTTTCATTTTTATGGAGTGTGAAAAGATCTTAAAGGATACTCCATAGGTTTCGTTTTTTGTGTTACCATTACAAGTTTGAAAAAACGATAAGAGTATACTCAGTTACATTCTCATTGATTTACAAGCACGAGAAAGAACAAAAACTAAGCTCGAAGTTTTTCCTGAAAAACCCTAAAAGGATCTGTACATACGACAAATGTATAAAAACAAACCAAAAAGTGTATCCTTGTTCAACGTTTCACTCCTAGACTTTTCATCTACAAAAAATCAACACTTGTAAAGTCATTAGGACTTTAGGGTTTAGGTAAAATATATAAAATAATATAAAATACAAATGAAAAAGTGAAAAAATCAATAAATATGGGTAAATAATTTATTTCACTATTCCATTTGTCATTTCACCCAAACCTTGCTCTAAAACCCCTATTTACCTTGACTTTCCACTGCGGATTGCGGAGGGCACAACTAATCATTCGACGAATGGTCTCCACATAACATGTAATTTTCATCTCTTTCAACTTTCCATGGATCAAAATTTGTTTTTCATTGGTTAAAATTAAACTTTTGAGTTAAGTTTTTTAGGGTACCTATGCACGGAGGTCGTCGCAGGTGCCCTATATCGGGCCCTGCAATGATCCAGGGTCTTCGCAAGGGGCCCTATAGCCAGCCTGCGACGACTCTGCACTGTACGAACGCTCAGGCCTACGACGTGCACAGTTCAAAAAGTTTTTTAAGATGTATTTGCCAATAAAAAGTCTCCAGGGAAGTATATAAGGATGCTAATCTCTCTTTAATGCTCCATTGCAGGTTTTCCATGGTAAAAATGTTGGAATGCTAACTGGAACAGAGGGCCGAGAAGGCCTAGATTCTCCATTCATTTTTATGTTGACCCCCAGGAACTGAACCCATTGTTCCAAGCTGGTTCTTCAACTGGATTGGGCAAGGGATAGTACAACCCTGACTAGGGAGACCTCCCTTCCAACCTCAAAACATTCATGGCATTACTGTGCCTCCTCATGTGTCCTTGCAACCATAATTCCCTGCAAATGATGGATGGAAAGAGATTGTCAATCCGTCTGTCTCTCACCATCATGGCTGACCCAATTTATCATTACCTCCTCCACCACATGTAAATCCTAATGTTCAAATTGTCCCCGTGCTTTCACCTGTTCAATCCTCCCATGCTAGTAAAATGATTAAAACGGATGTTACCCATGTGAAAGATAAAGGCAAAGTTGTTGCCTCCCCTTCCTCTCCTTCAAATGACTCTTCAAAATCAGTGTCCTCCCATATGCATCTGAAGGATGATTGTTCCCGTGTTATTGGTGAGATACAACCTCAAGGTACAAATCAACCAAAGGCTACTCCTGGGAAGTCAAAGGAGGACATAAGTGATAAAATAAAGATTACCTCTTATAGTGGCAAGTAAGGATTTTAATTTATGTGTTTTTGTTGAAGATGGTGTTCTGCATAAAGTTTTGGACAACAAGCTATTTTTTGGGATAATGTGGATTATGTGGATATTTACATATTTTTGGATATAATTTGAATTATTTATGATATTTAAATATTCAAATTTTGAAGGTATTTAAGGGAGTTACAAGGTGGCACGTGTTTAAATGATTATCCAATTGTGATTTATTTTATAATTTGAAAAGAATGAAAGAAGGGAGTCACAAGGGGTCCCACCTACCTAGTTATTATTAAATAAATACCCTTTAACTATTATTATTATTATTATTATTTCTCCTAAATTAAATTAGTTAAGTTAAACTAACTTAACTAAATAAAGTAGTTGAACTAATTCAACTTATTTGGAAGGCATAAAAGCTAAATGAGAATAAGGAACAAGGGGAGAATAGAAGGAGAAAGCAATACTAAGGTTTTCTCTTTGCATGAGATAGTTTCAGTTTTCATTCATTCTTGAGTTCATTCAAGTCTTAATTCTCTTTTTGAAGCAGGGTCCTATTGTAGACAACAAGGTTAAGAACTAAACCAAATCATTCAGATGTTTGTTTTAGAGGTGTTGATCTATCTTTGATAGTCTGTGTATACTTGTATGTTTATGGATTAAGTTTCATAGCTGATAAATGATATTGTGTAGAGTCAAATTGCTAGTAGTTTGTGGTAAGCTGATCTGGATTATAAAGTTCATTTTTTACTTCTTGTCAAAGTCCTTTTGTATGGTTTTCATCGGGGATATCTAAATTAGACTTTGGTCCATGCCCTCACAGGGATTTTGTAAAGAGAAAGATACTTTTGATTTCTTGGAATGAAATAAAGTAGATTGTTATTCTGTCACATTTGTGTGTATCTGTGACTTGGTTACTTTTTCTTTTTGATCTCCACATTTACTTTCTGTAATATGTATATTTTTCAGAAACTTATATAAAAAGATTATTTTATTTTGCAACATTCTTTTCATAAAAGAATCAACCTACACCCTTGTAATTAATACTTATGGATTGAGAAAATATTTTTGAGGCTATAAAACATAGGGTGATATTCCCGACTATCTTGTTTTAGCCAAGAAAGATTTGAAAATGCTTGAGTAATATAATTCATATCTTTTCCTCAACAATCACTTTGATATTTCTCCCAGTCAGGTTCTCAACCAGATCTTTAAACTCTTGAAATCTCACAAGGACTCCATCCTTGGTCTTCAAGAAGTAAATCCATGTCTTTCGAGAGTGATCATCGATGAAGAGAACATAGTATAGGTATCCGCTCAAGGAAGAAACAATCATGGGTCCACAAACATCTATATGTTTCAAGTCCAAGATCCCCTTGGATCTACTATCACTGCTCGAAAAGGACCCCTTGATATTCTTTCCAAGAGAACAACCTCTGCAAATGCAATCATGCTCAATATGTATCTCTGGAAGTCATGTCACCATATTCCCCAGAGTGGGAAGGGATCTATAATGTAAATGAGAAAGTATCATATGCCATAGCTCTCTCAAGCTGATGGTATCATGTAATAAGGCTTGGACTGGTCAGACAATCAATCTGTACAAATTGTTTTCTCGAACAACAATCACTTGGGCAGAATCCATGCGTGAGTTCTTGTGCCATGCAAGAACATTTCCTTCAGAGAAAATAACCATGTAGCCTATATCCTCTAAGGAAGAAACAAAGACAAGGTTCCTTTTCATATCGGGTACATATAGTACCTCACTTAATTGAAGAGGTATGTCAAAATCTAGTTGGAAGGAAGAAGATCCAACTCCCTTCATAGTATATCTAGCATTATCACCAATTACAGCATGCAAACGAGACTCTTTTTCTACAATATCTGTAAGATGTTATCTATATCAAGTCATGTGTCTGGAAGCACCACTGTCAATCAACCAAATATCACTATCAATAGGAACTGTACTTGAGAGTGTTGAAATGAAGAATAACACTTCATATTTTATGTCTTCATCTCTCTGAGGTGGTGTTGAATCAAAATTGGCAGTGGAGGCATGTTGTCTTCCTTTCTTCCAGGTAGGACAATTTCTCACAATGTGTTCATAATTGTCACATCTGAAACATTGAATCTTTGATATGTATTTTTTTTGTTCATGACTTGTAGCTATTGAATTTTTCTTGTCATTGAATGTGTTGTTGAAACTTCTTATTTTTCTTCTGCCTCTCTTTGCATGAGAAGAAAGGGTTTGATTGTCATCATGATGGGATTATTGCACGCCTCATGCTATAAGTATTGTTTCCTCTTGAGTGCAGTCTGCCCATAGATGATCAAACTGAGGTAACTCTGCTCTTCCACTGATACTTTGAATGAATGGTTCCCAATGGCTTGGAAGATAATTGAGAGTAATAATGACAAGATATTTGTATTGTATGGTTTCTCCAATGGAACCTAACTGATCTTTGATCCCTGAAATCTTCATGAAGAAGGTAGCACTGGTGTCATCTTTCGTCATCTTGAGATTTTGAAGTTGGTGTTTCAATGTAAGATCTATGTTTGTGTTGTTTCTCTCAAACATCTTCTTCTATAAATCATACATTAGATAAGTTGTCTTCAAGGTAGAAATATGAGGTGGTAGATGATCTCTTATTGATTAGATGATTATCTCCCTAGATTTGACGTCTTGTGTCTTCCATTTAACTTTCTCTTCATTGGTTGTTGTTGTTGGTAAAGTTATTTCTATCAATCTTAATAGGTCACTATCTTCTAGAGTGATGCGTAATCATGAATTCCATGTGCTTAAGTTGCTTGATCCATCAAGCCTATCTTCCACCAAAGTTTTGTTCCTCATGGCTTACAGATTCTTCACAAACCCTAACTGCTAGGTTAGAAACCCTATCTTCAGAAAACCTGACGGCTAGGCTAGGCTATAAACCCTAGGTTTAGTTGTACTTATGACTACCAACAAGAAGCCTTGGAGAGTCAAAATAACCCCAACAAGCTACAAAAATACCCCAACGATTTGCAGAAACGCTAGAGGCTGAAATCTACAGAAACCCTAAAAACCCTAGGGCCGAAAATCCAAGCTTCTTCAATTTTCAATCTGAAAGTTGCAGGTGGTGCGTTGGACTAGGCCGTACCTGTCTGTGAAGAATTTAGACCCAAATTTCAAGGGGAAAGTGCTAAACTAGCTTGACAAGGAAAATAGAAATGGTTGTTTTTGCAGTTGCAGCAAGAAGGTGACAACTAGCTTGGAAAGGTGTTGGAGTAGATTTTGCAATGGCTCTTTAGGAACACTTCTCTGATTCCATGTTGATTTTTCTAACGATGACTCAAGGACATGTATTTTATTTTCAATTTAGCATGAACTTGAACCATAAACAATGCAACAACACAATAGTTGTAGTAACCAAGATCACAAGAAGAATAACCATGCACAAGACACAAGAAGTTATTCTAGGAAAACCCTTCTCAAACAAGGTAAAAACCCAACAACCCTTTACTATATTTCCAAGAGAATATCCTTCACACAAACCCTAGCGCACACAAGAGGGTTCTACTATGACCAAGAAAACTAGCGCATAAGATAAGTGTGCACTTCATCCCTACATGTAGGCGTTGAGAGAATGAGATAATGATGAGTGAGTGATCCACAATGGGGATCTAACTCTCTAATAAATACGTGACTTAGCTCATCAAATAGATGTGTCTATTGGCACAATAGGGACGACTTGTACAACTTAACATTATAATTAAACTTTTACATAATATTAATTATCTTTACATAGTGGGGCCGACTTGTACCCTTCACAATACAAATTAGGGTTTCAAAATAGTCTTACTCTTTGACAATATAGAAAGGGGTCTCTCACACATCCTATAATGCTCTGCCACTAGGGACAAGTTAACATGTGCTCAACCAAAAGGGACGCCACTCTTAACAAATCAACTCAACTAAATCCATAGGAGTACGAACTGGAGAGCCATCTCATGTCAACTCAACTAAGTCCATAGGAATACAACAGGAGACCATCTCAAGTCATCTGAACTTAGTCCAGAGGAGCACGAAAAGAGAACAACACAAGTCATCTCAACTCATTATATAGGAGTACAAATAGCCTATCACATAGGCGTTCTCACATATCATCTCAACTCAGTCCAGAGGAGAACGATCTGGAGAATATCTCATGAAGCTGCAATCATCAACATATTCTTGGTAGATAAGGGTTTTGCATGTTCTCTATTGGAATTAGTAAGGAATTTCTAAATATTGTTGGTAATTTATACTTGTTTCATAGATATTCTTGTTATAACAATTGGATGAGTAAAAGGGCTTACACACTCCACCAAGTCTATCATAATTATTGTTGGATAAGTCATTTTTTCAAGGTTTCTAGGAGGAGTAAAAGGGCTTACACCCTCCTAGATTTACCTTGTTGTATTTGTTTTCTCTAGGGAGTAAAAGGAATTATACCCCTAGAGAAGTAGTAAATCTAACTCTTACATCCAAGACTCCATAACCCAATAGGCTAGGCACTCATCTACTTGCATTGGAGAAATAAAATCATTGCATTAAAATACATGATTTTTGGAGATATTGCATCTGTTCAAATTGGAATAAATTCTACTTGTTATAAG
>SNQJ01S0001063.1:129005-158491 GCA_010110895.2 Picea sitchensis
GAATGTTCCAGCACCAACTGGATGGAAGCACCAACTTCCAGTTACACAGGCTCCAACCTGTATAACAGAGAACACTTGTTCTCCCTAGCATCACCGTGCCACCCTTGTTTCTCTGGCTGCAACCAGATGGAAGCTACAACTTCCTGTGTTTAAGAACCCACTTGAACTTCTGAGGACAATAGTCCTCCTGAGCACCTCCCAACCACCCTTGAATATGAAATAATGAATACACAGACAACTTTTCAGATAATTCTTACCAGTCTTTCTCTGTATCTGATCTTCAACAAACTATTATGCAATTCTTCTCGTCTTCAACAGGTCTTCTCTGCATCATATTCTTCTGTCATTCAGCTCTTCTTTTGCTCTGCCTGTCATTAAATTTCATGCTCAGCATCTTCTCCTTTCTCCTTTCTTACTGTTTCGTACTTTTTCCATCCAGAACAGCCAGCCAATTCAGTCTCGCTCATTTTCTTTTATACACGATTCCTTGACAATTCCACTTCCCCTTCCAATAGGTAATACAAGGACATTTGTCTTGACAACTGAAACGCTAACCTATTTGCCATGATCAGTCTGTTTCTCTTAACGGATTCATAATTGAAGCGTTAATGTATGAGAAAGAACAACAGTCCTCTGATCAATACTTGATCCAACGGTCCAGATCTGATTGGGATTTCACTCATCGCGATTTCGGCATTTGCGATGTCAAAATTCACAAGACCTTCGGACTCGCGATTCTCCGATTCTCGATGGCTCCTTTCATATGCTATCCCTCTTGAGCTTAGCTCCCGATCAACGTGACCATCACTCCGTGACCACATCCTTATCTCTGACAGCTGGCCTCCACTACGCCACCATCCTCCTTCGTTGTTGTGCTGACATCTGGTCCCCACTCATCGGGGTTTCGCGGATCGCGATTCTGACTTGCACAAAACTCTTGTCAACGGGATCCCCGATTTCGCGATGAACAAAATGTCGAAGGCGCCTTGATCTTCGACACATGTGCCTCAGATGGACGGTCTCGATCCCTTCGTTATTTCGAGACTTTCGATATCAAGTGACTTTGTCATTTCAAAGTCCTGATTGTCGATGCCTCTGCTGATGTCACACGTGGTTTGACACGTGTTAGATCCTGCCATGTGTCACTCTGATTCGTGACTTACATGTGCCTGAAGTGTTGAATCTTCCTGACACCTGTCATTCCCTGGTTGTGCCACGTGTCCCTAGCTGACGTGGCCTGCTATCGTGAGTTGGATCAACGGTCTAGATCACATGTTGATCTGACGGTTCAGGTTCAATCGCGATTTCACATATCGCGAAATCGGGGTTTTCTTTGCATTGTGTACTTTGAATATTGAAATCACGATCCCCGAAACTCCAACACAACCTGGATTCTACGGTCTATGATCAACGGTCCAGATCACTTCTTATCCAACGACTGTGATTACATCGCGAAATCGCATATCGCGATTTCGGGGTTTTCGTTGTCGAGTGAGTTGGACATTTCAAAGTCCCGATCCCCGATGGCTTATCTCCCTCGCAACTTCTGTAGATTTGACGGCTGATGGGTATTAGCTTCTGATCTTACGGCTCAGATCCTCTCTTCGACAAGGACTGTAAACTACAGTCTAGATCCGTTTTGGATTCAATGGTTACAATTGAACCGTGATCTTGTTGCAATCTGACTGATACAAATCCATCAATGTCAACAACCATTTGTTTTCTGCAAACTTGCCATCAATGACAACAACCATCAACACGCATTCGCTGCTTGTTCAATATTTGCCAACACAAGGTTGTGTTTGGAGGCAAAATGATCCTGCATCACTATTCAAACTATATCGTTATGGAGAGTGTATGATACCACACTACCCTAAAGTTGTAAAGCATTGAAAGCCTCTTTTCCCAAAAGACAAAGATATAGGCAATGTTCCTCATTAAGGCTGATATGAAAAAGAAATACATAAAAAAGTCAACTTGGAAATTCCTAATAAATTCTACTTCAGAGTAAAAAAATTCCAAATTTTATAGAAAGAAAGTGAAATATTCTTGGAATTTGTTATTTTGTTTTATTGAAATTGTAATTTTGAATTGATGAAATTATTTTTTAATGCCATCATCCTCTGGAAAAGCTATATTGCAACATGGTTGTGTAATATTGATATCGATTCCTTACAATTCCGTCAATCAAATTTTATTCTCCCTAAATTCCACACCCAAAACTTTAATTTCCATTCTCTTTATTTTGAACAACTAGAAAAAGGATCATTCTTTTTCATATTTAGATTATGAGATTTTATAGTGTCAAAAGGAATTTGGATATTCACAACCATCTCTCATTTGGAAATCGCTTTCAATAACAGGGAAGGTCAATCATGACAAACTTCTCTCTAATAGATGCTTTTGTTAATGCATAGGTCACATTTTCCTTTGCTTTCCCAACTTCACCAAATGTTGCTCCTCCATTTCCCTTACAAATTAGTATTTCATATCAATGTGCTTACTCTTAGAATTGTAAGTTGACTTCAATGTGCTTACTCTTAGCATTGTAAGTTGATTCTAGACCATTGCAACTATCATGTTATATTTCGAACAACCATGTTCGAGACTAGTACTATTGGATAATATCAATAGCCAAACTACTTATTTAATAGCTTTTTTTTTTATAGAAACTTATTTTACCTTTGAACTTGATTAGGAAACCATTGATTATAATTTGATTAGGAAACCATTGATTATCTCGCTCATTGTTCCTCAAAACAATGTAAACACATATGCACTTCTTGAATTTCACTTGAGCACATCTCCCAAGCAATCTACATCAACAAACCCATGTAGATTAGAAAAAGGCATTAATGTCATTCAATAACATAATTTATAGTATTTTGTTCCTTGCAAATAATTCAATGTTCTTACTAGTTCCAATATAAAACGCATTAATGTGATCCCAATAATCTAAGGTATAGTCCTTTGTTCCTTGAAAATAATTTGATGTTCTTACTAGTTCCATTTAATGTGCTATGTTTGGTATTGTGGAGTATATAAGAGACCATGTGGCTCTAGATTTTTCTACCTAACTATGTTTTCACTTTTATACTTATTTACAAGTCTTAATCCCATAGTAGTCAAGAATATACTCCACGTACTTCTTCTCATTAAGTCATATCTTTCAACTTTTTTATCTTTTTACCTCTTTGTTAACACAAAAATGTACTGCACCAAGCTCCTTCATATCAAATTTCTCAGACAAAAAGACTTTATTTCTCTTACTAATTCCATATTTTCATCAATCAACAATATACCATCCACATTTAAGACCAAAATTACAAATATTGTCAAGAGTTCGTCAATTAAAAGTTTTTTGTAATTCATTCGTGTTAATATTTTGTAACATTCCTTTGGTGATTAATTCAAATCATACAATGATTTCTTGAACTTACACACAAATTTCTCACCTCCTAACATAGATCCCTTTGGATTCTACATGCATATCTCTACCTTCATTTTTGTTATAGCTTCTTTTGACACCTCCATATCCCAGATGCCTAATTGATCACCATACTCACGTTTTTCTATCATTTTTCACTTTGTAGACTACCTAAACAACCTCCTTGACAATCCAAATGCTCTTCTTCTCACAAAAGGAGTGTGTAAATTCCCTTCCCACTCATAAAAGGAGTGTGTGATTCATATTTGAACATCATATAATTTACAATCTATCATGGTACTTCTAGGTGGAAACAATTTGAGGAATCAACTTGCAGGACCATTTTATTGTCAGGTCCCAGTTTGGAAAATTGGGGTCTCGAACCTTCTAGAGCCATTTTTAGACACTAGATGAAATTTTTTGGGGTTACAACATTCATAACTTGTGCACACACCCTCGATGTTTACTTAGACACTGCAAAATTTCTAATGATGCAAACATCAACTCAATTGGAGATCATATGCAAAAGTTATTTCTCCTCCAATTTGGCCTACCTTGTTCACCACCATGCTACAAGTGGATGCCACATCAACCCCCATTACTCACACATGTGGGGCTATCCACGTGTGGAATTTCAAAAATATTCTAGAATGTCCAAACCTTATCAATAATTGAGGGTTGAGGAATTCAAAACCATAACCCTAGATGGCTATCGGGCTATGTTAAATACCCAACCACTAGGAGGAGAAACGGGTTGCATTATTTAGCATTGTATTTGTTCCATATTTGGGAAAAGAATACATGAGTTGTATTTTTAGAGAATAACAGAGGAGTAAAATATTATGTAGTATCCATTTAGGCCGCTGAGTAAAAGGTGACTCTAGAGTGAGTGCCTCTTTCTTTGTATCTACATTTCCATAACTAAAGAAAAGATAGCAAAGCATAGGCCTCCCCTTCTAGTTGGGTTTTCTCCTATATTGGGTTTAGCAGGATAAATATTGTGTTCATTTGTGTGTGGATGGTGTGTTATTTTTCTCATTTCTTTAATTTTTCACAATTTAGTTATTTCATAAATTCAAGGAAAGATAGTAATTAATTAATATGGGATCTAAGGAAAATTAGTTTTCATAGTCTAAGATTTCCTAATATTATAATATCTATTGTGATGAACTATTCGAGTGGAATATCGAGGGTATTTTATATATCAGTGTTCCTAAGAAAGTGGATAAAGAATATAAAATCCACCAAACTACTTCTATAACTTCTTGACCAAACTAATTCTATAACTTCTTGAAACATTTTCCAAACTACCACAACTAGCTTACAATGGTATAAAAAGAGGTATAAGTGGAAGGAAATTCTGAGCATTGATGCAATAACAAGGTTATCATTCTAATATCCTTTTGTTAGAGAAATCACAGGTGGTTTATTCCCTTAGGGTTTTATGACCTTCATCCCTTAAGAAGCCTTTTATTTTTTATTATTTCTCTTTTTCATGATTTTGATGTCTAAAACCTGTACTTTTTCCTCATCCTATTGCTTGGAGAAGAGTTAGAGTCTTGAAGAAGTACTAAGTGGTATGGGGACAAAGGAATCTAGATGATGGTTGAGGAAGGTGACGACAAAAAATATGGTATAAATTTGTATATTGATGTACACTTTAATTAAAAAGGAAGACCGCTCTTCTTTCCCTCCCATAAATTCAATGTTTGTCTTGTTATTTATCTCCTTCTATATTTGGTTGTTTAAATAACTCTCCTAATCACTTAGTTATGATAAATTATTTCAATTTTATTTTCATTCTTATCTATTGGTTTGAGGAAGGTTCATGTATTATTCTGTGAAAGTTTGGAATCTTTGGTTGGAGCAAGGAAAAGTGGAGCAAGATTATTGCTTGTTAATTCATCTCTACACAACCTTCGGGACTAACCATGTCCTCCTTATAACTGAAATTTAGTTGCAAAAACTAATTGTATACCAATATTTGAGATAAAAGTGCATTTTTATTCAAAGTTGATCTATTATAGCCGACCCTAGCTACATGAAAAATTTTGTACAAAAAACGGGAGACTCTACCAAGGAGAACTCCTTGAGTTACACTCATTAGGGTTTCCTCTATCGTTTGTTGGTTTTTATTAGGGTTCTCTAATAATTTTTTCTATCTTCACCTTGCGTAATTTTCTATATACCATTTTTCAAGGGATTTTCGAAATATTTTGTCCCAAAATTGAATCTGTACACACCTTGCATGTGGGAACAAAGCATGAAAATTCTTGTTTCCTTCATCGGAAGTGTGTGTACATGTAATTTTCTCTCTCAGAGAGTGTATTTACATCATAAGTCTCAAAATTCCATGTCTCTTCCCTTCACCATTTTAGTGTTTTTGTTGTTATGGGGTTAGAGTCTACAACTAGTAAGGTGTTGTTGTGTTTATGTGCTTGTTTTCATGAATTTAAGATTTAATTATAAAGAAAAAAAGAAAAAAACATTGTCTTTGTGTTCCTTTTTTTCTTTCTTTGCAAATGTTTCAATTAGTTCTTGTCATTTTCATTTCTCCTCTAAGTTTCTTGTTTGGTAGGATCACATTGTTGTAGCTTCAAGAAGAGTAAAATTATAAGTAGTGTTGAATTGTATTTGTGTTTTCGATTGTCGAAAAGAAATTGTTCATGCTTTATGGTTGTTTTAAACCTTCTACATTAAATAATTACATTATAAAGTTTAATTTACTAGTGTTCTTAAGATTCTAATTTCAAGACTCTCAACAAATCACAAGTTGCACTACTATTACCTTGATCAATCAACCACCTTTAAAATAAACTCTTAATCTAAAATCAAACTCATTATTTTCTTGTTAGAAAAACCAATATTGTCTAGTTGTAGAGAATTGGTGTAGAAATGGAGAATAAACTCTCCAAGGCTACAAAATAAACAAGAATTTCACTAGTGAGTGAAAAATCCATTTCTAACAATGATCACTTTCTAGGAAAGAACCTCTATCGTACGTGGCAAGCATGAGGTCAATATAATAAAGTGGATTTGATATCTCCTCTTCACTTTTTTGGTCATATTATTGCTTGTACGAAGGTTTTGGATTGAAGTGGCAAGTCCTGAAGGTGACACCACTTTTGATCTAGGTGGATATCAGTGGCCATCCACTTTTTCAATTAAATAAAAAATTATAAGTTTGTGATTTTGATAAACCATGGCATTCACCCTTTTTATGGGGAATCTAATGTAATTCCATCTCCATTTCTTAATTACAACCATCATGTAATGATGCCTACAATGTTAACGCACTAGATCCTATCATTTTACATTTCCATCATTTTAATGTGCTAGATCCATGCCCATCATTTTACATTTAATACAGATTCGTGGGTGTCAAATTTTGTTGTGTTGTTGTATACAAATTTCATTGTTATAAATCTTAGTTTCTTTGTTTTTTACTATACAACAATAACAATAGTCATCCTCAGATTTTGGGGAATTATAAAAAAAAAAAATTAATTATTTTACATGTCCAATTATTAAGTAAATTCTATTTTCAAATATATAACAATAAATCTAAACACACAATTATATTATTAACTAGTTTGGTCTCTCACAATTCCAATCTCTTCAATAATCTAGAATAAGGAAAATGACGATACCCTTAAACTCCAATTTCCGATCTCTCTAATCCTCTAGACAATAAGGTCAATAAAAGATATTCAATAAATTTATCATACTTGTGGATTAATCTTGTTGAAGGCACACTTCACTTGTGAATGGTGGTACATAATGAAAGTTTTTTTCAAACATAGGTCTTGTCTATAAAGAAGAAAAGGTTATGTCTTGTGTAAGTCCAATAGGAGGTCTTTTGTATGTGATGAAATGGTTAAGACTAGATGTTTCACATGCTAATGACGTTCTCAGATACATGACAGATTCAGGTGTTGCAGTGAAATGGGTGCTTCAGCATTTGAGAAGCACAAATATCACCAATAATGGTTACACTGAGATGGTTTATGATAGTTGTAATGTATATTTTACAGGTGTTTTGGATACACGGAGATCTATCACTAAATATGTCTCACAACATAGTTGTGGAAGACATGTTGGAGGTGGAGTGACCCCTCAGGAAATCCAAACTTGTGCAAGTCACACACGATAGATCATGAAACTAGTTTTATTAGAGAAGTTGCAGTGATGCTTGGCTTCTCTTGGCTTGCAAAAAAGGTGATGAACAAAAGGAAGGACAAAGGTATCATGTTAATTTTTGTCAAGGTGGAGATTGTTGGTATTTGGTGACAACGAATTCCTCCAAGGATGGATTTGGATCCTACTATTCTGTGTTGGTTGCAACTAAAATAGACCAAGCTAGAATATGGATAGGAGTGCATTTAATAATCAGTTTCTGGTGTAAATGTATATAAATTCATGTAAGCCTATAGAGGCAAATGAGAGACAAAGTGAGAACTTGTAAGTCTGTTGTAATCTCCATGATCTAAATAATAAGACAACTGATCCCTATGCTTGGTGGACGTAGCCCAACATTTAGGTGAACCACTTGAAATCCTTGTATTCCTTAGCTGTGTGATTGATAATTATCATATGTGAATTGTGTTTTTCTACATTTGCAATTCTAACAAGTGGTATCAGAGCTGTGTTGGAGATCCGAGAGAACCAGATCCATGGTGCAAGATCGTGAATTGAGTGAGCAGAGTGAGAAGTAGGTCATCGATGCTCCCTAGGTAGTGTGAGAGGTGCATCGAGCACCCAGTGTATGCATCACAGAGCGCTAGAGTGCTAGCGCTCCCCCACCCACACTCAAGGAGCACTGCTAGCTTAGACTAGAGCTCCCATATACATAGTGAAGGAGCGCTACCACTACCTTTCAATAATCCAAGGAGCGCTCCCTTTCAAAAACACTAGTATGAATTTTTCCTTCTCAAAAATTAAAGGTATGGTTTTATGAAAGTGGAAAGGTATAAAATTTATTAAGTGGTTGAATTTTATGATTATGCATACGGAGGATCAACATTATGAATAAAGTGGGTGGAGGATGTTAATTAAAATATTATTTGTGGACCCCTTTTTTGTTTAGTAAAAGGTTTAAAGATATATTTCTGATTTATCTTAAATATTTTTAATTAGATATTTTGGGTTAATACTATTATTCCTCCACATTTAAAAGGATTTTATAAGCAATAGGTATTAGGAGATTTTGTGCTAATGGCTAAGATGTAGAGTTCGAAGTTTGAAGTTAAAAGGTTCAGTGGTAAAAGAAACTTTGAGCTCTGGAAGCTCAAGATGCGGGATTTACTGGTGTAGCAAGGGTTGCAAAAAACATTGGCAGGCAAGTCAAGTAAACCAATGACCATGATGAATGAAGAATGGGAAGATCTCGATGCAAAAGCTCTTAGTACCATTCGTTTATGTTTGGCGGATGATGCTCTATTTAATATCGTAGGAGAGGATACAAAATCACGCTTAAGGAGAAAGTTGCAAAGTCTATATATGATGAAATCCTTGATGAGAAGGATCTACTTGAAGAGACAGTTGTACAGTTTGTGGATGAAAGAAGGTAAACAAATTGTTGACCATTTAAATACCTTTAATACCCTTATAGTTCAATTGACTAGTATGGAAGTTAAATTCAAAGATGAAGATCAGGCTATTACACTATTGTGCTTGTTTCCTAAGTCTTGGGATAATCTAGTCACCTCTATTAGCTTTACCTCAGTAGATGTTTTAGATTATGACTCTATTGTAGGAGCTTTGTTGGTTGAGGAGATGAGGAGAAAATCTAGTCAAGAAACCTCAACTTCAGAGGATATGTTGGTCAGAGGTTGAACTAAAGAGCAGAATGAGAGATTTTTTTGTCAATTTAAGTCAAGACACAGAAAGGGTAAAGAAAAATGTTGGTACTGTGGAAAAACAGGACATCTCAAGAAATATTGTTGGAAAAGAAAAGAATCTAAGGAAAACTCTACAAAGGAAGCAAATTTGGCTGTAACAAATTTAGGTATGACTGAACAAGTTTTATCCATTTCTAGTAATTTAAAATATCAAGAAGAATGTCATTTAGATTCAGGTGCCTCCCACCACATGTGCTCACATAGAAATTGGTTCAGATGAGTGTGTAGTGTTTATGGGAGATGGTATTCCCTGTAAAACTATTTGGGTTGGCAATATTAGAATCAGGATGTTCGATGGTATTGATAGGGAAATAACAAATGTTAGATATGTACCTCAGCTTAAATCAAATTTGATTTCATTGGGAGTGTTGGATTCTTGTGGATATAAGTATACAGGTCAAGGTGGAGCACTCACTTTGTCGAAAGGTAATTTAGTAGTGATGAAGGAAACAAAGGTTGATAACGTTTATAAGCTAGAAGGCAGTACGGAAGTAGCATCTGAAGTGATAGATGTATCTTCTTGTTTATGGCAGAAGCATCAAGCTCATAAGAGAAAGAAAGAATTGGTGAGCGGTAAATCATTTCCACACTTAAAATCTTTGTTTCTGAATTCCTTCTTGGTTTATATTTCTGCAAGTTATGATGGTGGTATAAATGGATGTTGTGTGTGGGATCCTACTTTTCATAAGGTCATCATTGACAGAGATATAGTATGTCTGGAACAAACAAAAGGGGTTATTCAAGATCGCAACGGTAAATTTGTTTGCATTCTAGATAATTCATTGTATGGCCTATTGGTACCCAAGCAAATATACAAGAGGTTTGAATCCTTCATAGTCAGTCGTAATTTTTCAAAGGGTAGGAATGACTATACAGTTTATAGTACATTCACAGTCTTGATGTTATTTGTTGATGATATGCTCAATGCAAGCGAAGCGTGGATAAAATCAGTAAGAAAATGATTCCGGTGAATAGGACAATTCAGATGAGGGATCAAGGAGAAACAAAACAAATTATGGGCATGGAAGTACACAGAGATGGTAATGGTAAGTTGTGGTTGGAGTTCATTATGAACATTGTAAAACCAGTTTTTATCCCTCTTTCTTTCCATTATAAGTTTTCGTCAAGCATAGGTCATGTCTATAAAGAAGAAAAGGTTATGTCTTGTGTAAGTTCAGTAGGAGGTATGTTGTATGTGATGAAATGGTTAAGACCATATGTTTCACATGCTAATGATGTTGTCAGATACGTGACAGATTCAAGTGTTGCAGTGAAATGGGTGCTTCGGCATTTGAGAAGCACAAATATCACCTATAATGGTTACACTGAGATGGTCTGTGATAGTTATAATGTATATTTTACAGGTGTTTTGTATAGAAGGAGATCTATCACTAAATATGTCCCACAACACAGTTGTGGAAGACATGTTGGAGGTGGAGTGACCCCTCAGGAAATTCAAACTCGTGCAAGTCACACAGGCAAGATCATGAAACCAATTTTATTAGAGAAGTTGCAGTGGTGCTTGGCTTCTCTTGGCTTGCAAAAAAGGTGATGAAGAAAAGGAAGGAGAAAGGTATCAGGTTAATTGTTGTCAAGGTGGATATTGTTGGGATTTGGTGACAATGAATTCCTCCAAGGATGGATTTGGATCCTATTATTCTGTGTTGGTTGCAACTAAAATAGACCAACTTAAAATATTGATAAGAGTGCATTTAATAATTAGTTTCTGGTGTAAATGTATATAAATTCATGTAAGCTCGTAGAGGAAAATGAGAGATACAGTGAGAACCTGTAAGTATGTTGTAATCTCCATGATATGAATAATAAGACAACCAATCAATATGCTTGGTGGACGTAGCCCAACGTTTGGGTAAACCACGTGAAATCCCTGTGTTTCTTATCTGTGTGATTGTTAATTATCATATGTGAATTGTGTTTTTCTGCATTTGAAATTCTAACAAGTGGTATCAGAGTTGTGTTGGATATCCGTGAGAACCATATCCGTGGTGAAAGATCGTGAATTAAGTGAGCAGAGTGAGTAGCATGTCATCGACGTCCCCTAGGTAGTGTCAGAGGTGCGTCGATCACCCAGTGTATGCATCAGAGAGCGTTAGAGTGCTAGCGCTCCCCCAGCCACACTCAAGGAGTGCTCCTAGCTCAGACTACCTCTCCCATATGCATAGTGAAGGAGCGCTAGCGCTACCTTTCAATAATCCAAGGAGCGCTCCCTTTCAAAAAAATTCATATGAATTTTTCCTTCTCAAAAATTAAAGGTATGGTTTTATGAAAGTGGAAAGGTATAAAATTTATTAAGTGGTTGACTTTTATTATTATGCATACGGAGGATCAACATTATGAATAAAGCAGGTGGAGGATGTTAATTAAAATATTATTTAAGGACCCCTTTTTTGTTTAGTAAAAGGTTTAAAGATATATTTCTGATTTATCTTAAATCTTTTTAATTAAATATTTTGGGTTAATACTATTATTCCTCCACATTTAAAAGGATTTTATAAGCAGTGGGTATTAGGAGATTTTGTGCTAATGGTTAAGATGAAGAGTTCAAAATTTGAAGTTGAAAGGTTCAGTGGTAAAATCAAATTTGACCTCTGGAAGCTCAAGATGCGAGATTTACTGGTGCAGCAAGGGTTGCAAAAAACATTCGCAGGCAAGTCAAAGAAACCAGCGGCCATGACGAATGAGGAATTGGAAGATCTCGATGAAAAATCTCTTAGTACCATTCGTTTATGTATGGTGGATGATGCTCTATTTAATATCGTAGGAGAGGATACAACATCATGCTTATGGAGCAAGTTGGAAAGTCTATATATGATGAAATCCTTGATGAGCAGGATCTACTTGAAGAGACAGTTGTACAATTTGCGGATGAAAGAAGGTACAAAAATTGTTGACCATTTAAATTCCTTTAATACCCTTATAGTTCAATTGACTAGTATGAAATTTAAATTCAAAGATAAAGATAAGGCTATTAAACTATTGCACTTGTTTCCTGAGTCTTGGGATAATATAGTCACCTCTATTAGCTTTAGCTCAGTAGATGTTTTAGATCATGATTCTGTTGTGGGAGCTTTGTTGGTTGAGGAGATGAGGAGAAAATCTAGTCAAGAAACCTCAACTTCATAGGCGATGTTGGTCAGAGGTCAAACTAAAGAGTGGAATGAGAGAAGTTTTTCTCGATATAAGTCAAGACACAGAAAGGGTAAAGAAAAATGCTAGTACTATGGAAAAATAGGACATCTCAAGAAAGATTGCTGGAAAAGAAAGGAATCTGAGGAAAAATCTACAAAGGAAGGAAAATTGGTTGTAACAAATTCAAGTATGACTGAACAAGTTTTATCCGTTTCTAGTAATTTACAATATCAAGAAGAATGGCAGTTAGATTCAGGTGCCTCCCACCACATGTGCTCACATAGAAAATGGTTCATTTCTTACCAATCTATTGATGAGGGTGTAGTGTTTATGGGAAATGGTATTCCCTGTAAAACTGTTAGGGTTGGTAGTGTTAGAATCAGGATGTTCTATGGTATTTTTAGGGAATTAACGGATGTTAGATATGTACATGATCTTAAATCAAATTCGATTTCATTGGGAGTGTTGGATTATTGATGATATAAGTATACAAGTCAAGGTGGAGCACTCACTTTGTCGAAAGGTAATTTAGTAGTGATGAAGGAAACAAAGGTTGGTAACCTTTATAAGCTAGAAGGGAGTATTGAAGTAGCATATGAAGTGACAGATGTATCTTCTTGTTTATGGAAGAAGCATCAAGGTCATAAGAGAAAGAAATAATTGGTGAGCGGTAAATCATTTCCACACTTAAAATCTTTGTTTATGAATTCATGCTTGTTTTATATCTATGCAAGTTGTGATAGTGGTATAAATGGATGTTGTGTGTGGGATCCTACTTCTCACAAGGTCATCATTGATAGAGATATAGTATTTCTGGACAACCAAAAGGGTTGATTCAGGATCGCAATGGTATATTTGTTTGCATGGTAGATAATTCATTGTATGGCCCATTGCTACTTAGGAAAATATACAAGAGGTTTAAATCCTTCATAGTGAGTCATAATTTTTCAAAGGGTAGGAATGACTATACATTTTATAGTACATTCAGGGTCTTCATGCTATTTTTTGATGATATGCTCGAGGCAAGCTGAAGCATGGATAAAATAAGTAAGAAAATGACTCAGGTGGATAGGACAATTCAGATGAGGGATCAAGGAGCAGAAAAAAAAATTATGGGCATGGAAGTACACAGAGATGGTAATCATCAGTTGTGGTTGGAGTTCAATATGAACATTGTAAAACTAGTTTTTATCCCTCTTGCTTTCCATTATAAGTTTTCGTCAATATAGGTCATGTCTATAAAGGAGAAAAGGTTATGTCTCGTGTAAGTTCAGTAGGAGGTCTGTTGTATGTGATGAAATGGTTAAGACCAAATGTTTCACATGCTAATGATGTTGTGATATATGTGACAGATTCAGGTGTTGCAGTGAAATGGGTGCTATAACAGATGTTTTGGATAGAAGGATATCTATCACTAAATATGTCTCACAACACAGTTGTGGAAGACATGTTGGAGGTGCAGTGACCCCTCAAGAAATCCAAACTCGTGCAAGTCACACAAGCAAGATCATGAAACCGGTCTTATTAGAGAAGTTGCAGTAGTGCTTGGCTTCTCTTGGCTTGCATAAAAGGTGATGAACAAAAGGAAGGAGCAAGGTATCAGGTTAATTGTTGTCAAGGTGAAGATTGTTGGGATTTGGTGACAATGAATTTCTCCAAGGATGGATTTGGATCCTATTATTCTGCGTTGGTTGCAACTAAAATAGACCAAGATAGAATATGGATAGGAGTGCATTTAACAATCAATTTCTGGTGTAAATGTATATAAATTCATGTAAGACCGTAGAGGAAAATGAGAGACAGAGTGAGAACTTGTAAGTCTATTGTAATCTCCATGATCTGAATAATAATACAACCGATGAATATGCTTGGTAGACGTAGCCCAATGTTTGGGTGAACCACATGAAATCCCTATGTTCCTTATCTGTGTGATTGTTAATTATCATATGTGAATTGTGTTTTTCTGCATTTCCAATTCTAACAAGTGGTATCAGAGATGCATTGGATATCCATGAGAACCAAATCCATTGTACAAGATCATGAATTGAGTGAGCAGAGTGAGAAACAGGTCATCGACGCTCCCTAGGCAGTGTTAGAGGCACGACGAGCACCCAGTGTATGCATCACAGAGTGCTAGAGTTCTAGCGCTCCCCCAACCACACTCAAGGAGCACTGCTAGCTCATACTAGTGCTCCCATATACATAGTGAAGGAGCACTAGTGCTACCTTTCAATAATCCAGGGAGCGCTCCCTTTAAAAATCATTCGTATGAATTTTTCCTTCTAAAAAATTAAAGGTATGAATTTATGAAAGTGGAAAGGTATAAAATTTATTAAGTGGTTGACTTTTATGACTATGCATATAGAGGATCAACATTATGAATAAAGTGGGTGGAGGATGTTAATTAAAATATTATTTGTGGACCACTTTTTTTGTTTAGTAAAATATTTAAAGATATATTTTTTATTTATCTTAAATCTTTTTAATTAAATATTTTGGGTTAATACTATTATTCCTCCACATTTAAAAGGATTTTATAAGGAGTGGGTATTAGGAGATTTTGTGCTAATGGCTAGTGTGCAGAGTTCGAAGTTTGAAGTTGAAAAGTTCAGTGGTAAAAGAAACTTTGAGCTCTGGAAGCTCAAGATGCGGGATTTACTGGTGCAGCAAGGGTTGCAAAAAGCATTGGCAGGCAATTCAAAGAAACCAACAACCATGACGAATGAGGAATGGGAAGATCTCGATGAAAAATCTCTTAGCACCATTTGTTTATGTCTGGCGGATGATGTTATATTTAATATCGTAGGAGAGGATACAACATCACGCTTATGGAGAAAGTTAGATAGTCTATATATGATGAAATCCTTGACGAGCAGGATCTACTTGAAGAGACAGTTGTACAATTTGTGAATGAAAGAAGATACAAAAATTTATGACCATTTAAATACCTTTAATAGCCTTATAGTTCAATTGACTAGTATGGAAGTTAAATTCGAAGATGAAGATATGGTTATTACACTATTATGTTTGTTGCCTGAGTCTTGGGATAATCTAGTCACCTCTATTAGCTTTAGCTCAGTAGTTGTTTTAGATTATGACTCTGTTGTGGGAGCTTTGTTGGTTGAGGAGATGAGGAGAAAATCTAGTCAATAAACCTCAACTTCAGAGGCAATGTTGGTCAAAGGTCGAACTAAAGAGCGGAATGAGAGAATTTTTTATCGATCTAAGTCAAGACACAAAAAGGGTAAAGAAAAATGTCGGTACTATGGCAAAACATGACATCTCAAGAAAGATTGTTGGAAAAGAAAGGAATCTGAGGAAAACTCTACGAAGGAAGAAAATTTGGTTGTAACAAATTCAGGTATGACTGATTAAGTTTTATCCATTTCTAGTAATTTACAATATCAAGAAGAATGGTAGTTAGATTCATGTGCCTCCCACCACATGTGCTCACATAGAAATTGGTCCATTTCTTACCAATCTGTTGATTAGGGTGTAGTGTTTATGGGAAATGGTATTCCCTGTAAAACTATTGGGGTTGGCAGTATTAGAATCAAGATGTTCGATGGTATTGTTAGGGAATTAACAAATGTTATATATGTACCCGAGCTTAAATAAAATTTGATTTCATTGGGAGTGTTGGATTCTTGTGGATATAAGTATAAAGGTCAAGGTGGAGCACTCTCTTTGTCGAAAGGTAATTTAGTAGTGATGAAGGAAACAAAGGTTGATAACCTTTATAAGCTAGAAGGGAGTACTGAAGTAGCATCTGAAGTGACAGATGTATCTTCTTGTTTATGGCAGAAGCGTCAAGCTCATAAGAGAAAGAAATAATTGGTTAGCGGTAAATCATTTCTAGACTTAAAATCTTTGTTTTTGAATTCCTGCTTGTTTTATATCTCTGCAAGTTATGATGGTGGTATAAAGGGATGTTGTGTGTGGGATCCTACTTCTCACAAGGTCATCATTGACAGAGATATAGTATGTCTGGAACAACCAAAAGGGTTGATTCAAGATCGCAACCGTAAATTTGTTTGCATGCTAGATAATTCATTGTATGGCCTATTGGTACCCAGGAAAATATACAAGAAGTTTGAATCCTTCATAGTGAGTCATAATTTTTCAAAGGGTAGGAATGACTATATAGTTTATAGTACATTCATAGTCTTGATGCTATTTTATGATGATATGCTCAATGCAAAATGAAGCGTGGATAAAATCAGTAAGAAAATGACTCAGGTGGAGAAGATAATTCAGATGAGAGATCAAGGAGTAGAAAAACAAATTATTGGCATGGAAGTACATAGAGATGGTAATGGTAAGTTGTGGTTGGAGTTTAGTATGAACATTGTAAAACTAGTTTTATCCCTCTTGCTTTCCATTATAAGTTTTCATCAAGCATAGGTCTTGTCTATAAAGAATAAAAGGTTATGTCTCATGTAAGTTCAATAGGAGGTATGTTGTATGTGATGAAATGGTTAAGACCAAATGTTTCAAATGCTAATGATGTTGTGATATACATGACAGATTCAGGTGTTGTAGTGAAATGGGTGCTTCAACATTTGAGAAGCACAAATATCACCTATAATGGTTACACTGAGATGGTCTGTGATAGTTGTAATGTATATTTTACAGGTGTTTTGGATAGAAGGAGATATATCACTAAATATGTCTCACAACACAATTGTGGAAGACATGTTGGAGGTGGAGTGACCCCTCAGGAAATCCAAACTCGTGGAATTCACATAGGAAAGATCATGAAACCAGTTTTATTAGAGAAGCTGCAGTGGTTCTTGGCTTCTCTTGGCTTGCAGAAAAGGTGGTGAACAAAACGAAGGAGGAAGGTATCAGGTTAATTGTTGTCAAGGTGGAGATTGTTGGGATTTGGTGACAATGAATTCCTCCAAGGATGGATTTGGATCCTATTATTCTGCATTGGTTGCAACTAAAATAGACCAAGTTAGAATATGGATAGGAGTGCATTTAATAATTAGTTTTTGGTGTAAATGAATATAAATTCATGTAAGCCCGTAGAGGTAAATGAGAGACATAGTGAGAACTTTCAAGTCTGTTGTAATCTCCATGATCTGAATAATAAGAAAACCGATGCCTATGCTTGGTGGACGTAGCCCAACGTTTGGGTCAACCACGCGAAATCCATGTGTTCCTTATCTGTGTGATTGTTAATTATTATATGTGAATTGTGTTTTTCTATATTTGCATTTCTAACAAGTGGTATCAGAGTTGTGTTAGAGATCCGTGAGAACCAGATCGGTGGTTTAAGATCATGAATTGAGTGAGCAGAGTGAGCAGCAGGTTATCAGTGCTCCCTAGGAAGTGTTAGAGGCACGCTGAGCACCCAGTGTATGCATCACAGAATGTTAGAGCGCTATCACTCCCCCAGCCACACTCAAGGAGTGTTTCTAACTCAGAATAGCGCTCCCATATACATAGTGAAGGAGGGCTAGCACTACCTTTCAATAATCCAAGGAGCGCTCCCTTTCAAAAACATTCGTATGAATTTTTCCATCTAAAAAATTAAAGGTATGGTTTTATGAAAGTGGAAAGGTATAAAATTTATTAAGTGGTTGACTTTTGTGATTATGCATACGGAGGATCAACATTATGAGTAAAGTGGGTGGTGGATGTTAATTAAAATATTATTCGTGGACCCCTTTTTAGTTTAGTGAAATGTTTAAAGATATATTTTTTATTTATCTTAAATATTTTTAATTAAATATTTTGGGTTAATACTATTATTCCTCCACATTTAAAAGGATTTTATATGTAGTGGGTATTAGGAGATTTTGTGCTAATGGATAAGATGCAGAGTTTGAAGTTTGAAGCTGAAAAGTTCAGTGGTAAAAGCAACTTTGAGCTCTGGAAGCTCAAGATGTTGGATTTACTGGTGCAACAAGGGTTGCAAAAAGCATTGGCAAGCAAGTCAAATAAACTAGCGTCCATGACGAATGAGGAATGGGAATATCATGATGCAAAATCTCTTAGTACCATTTGTTTATGTCTGACGGATGATGCTCTATTTAATATCATAGGAGAGGATACAACATCATGCTTATGGAGCAAGTTGGAAAGTCTATATATGATGAAATCCTTGACAAGAAGGATTTACTTGAAGAGAAAATTGTACAGTTTGCGGATGAAAGAAGGTACAAAAATTGTTGCCCATTTAAATACCTTTAATACCCTTATAGTTCAATTAACTAGTATGGAAGTTAAATTTGAATCTGAAGATAAGGCTATTACACTATTGTGTTCATTGGCTAAGTCTTGGGATAATCTAGTCACCTCTATTAGCTTTAGCTCGGTAGATGTTTTAGATTATGACTATGTTGTGGGAGCTTTATTGGCTGAGGAGATGAGGAGAAAATCTAGTCAAGAAACCTCAACTTCAGAGGAGATGTTGGTCAAAGGTCGAACTAAAGAGCAGAATGAGAGAAGTTTTTCTCGATCTAAGTCAACAAACAGAAAGGGTAAAGAAAAATGTTGGTATTGTGGCAAAACAGGACATCTCAAGAAATATTATTGGAAAATAAAGGAATCTGAGGAAAAATCTACGCATGAATCAAATTTGGTTGTAACAAACTCAGGGGTGATTGATCCAGTTTTATCCATTTCTAGTAATTTACAATATCAAGAAGAATGGAAGTTAGATTCAGGTGCCTCCCACCACATCTGCTCACATAGAAATTGGTTCATTTCTTACCAATATGTTGATAAGGGTGTAGTGTTTATGGGAAACGGTGTTCCCTGTAAAACTATTGGGGTTGGAAGTATTAGAACCAGGATGTTCGATGGTATTGTTAGGGAATTAATGGATGTTAGATATGTACTTGAGCTTAAATCAAATTTGATTTCATTGGGAGTGTTGGATTCTTGTGGATATAAGTATATAGGTCAAGGTGGAGCACTCACTTTGTCGAAAGGTAATTTAGTAGTGATGAAGGCAACAAAGGTTGATAACCTTTATAAGCTGGAAGGGAGTACTGAAGTAACATCTGAAGTGACAGATGTATCTTCTTGTTTATGGTAGAAGCATCAAGGTCATAAGAGCAAGAAAGAATTGTTGAGCGGTAAATCATTTCCACACTTAAAATCTTTGTTTCTGAATTCCTGCTTGTTTTATATCTCTGCAAGTTATGATGGTGGTATAAAGGGATGTTGTGTGTGGGATCCTACTTCTCACAAGGTCATCATTTACATAGATATAGTATGTCTGGAACAACCAAAAGGTTTGATTCAAGATCACAACGGTAAATTTGTTTGAATGCTAGATAATTCATTGTATGGCCTATTGGTACCTAGGCAAATATACAAGAGGTTTGAATCCTTCATAGTGACTCATAATTTTTTAAAGGGTGGGAATGACTATACAGTTTATAGTACATTCACAGTATTGATGCTATTTGTTGATGATATGCTCGGTGCAAGCCGAAGCGTGGATAAAATCAGTAAGAAAATGACTCAGGTGGACAGGACAATTCAGATGAGGGATCAAGGAGCAACAAAACAAATTATGGGCATGGAAGTACACAGAGATGGTAATGGTAAGTTGTGGCTGGAGTTCAGTATGAACATTGTAAAACCAGTTTTATCCCTCTTGCTTTCCATTATAATTTTTCTTCAAGCATAGGTCTTGTATATAAAGAAGAAAAGGTTATGTCTCGTGTAAGTTCAGTGGGAGTTCTATTGTATGTGATGAAATGGTTAAGACCATATGTTTCACATGCTAATGATGTTGTCAAATACGTGACAAATTCAAGTTTTGCAGTGAAATGGGTGCTTCGTCGTTTGAGAAGCACAAATATCACCTATAATGGTTACACTGAGATGGTTTGTGATAGTTGTAATGTATATTTTACAGGTGTTTTGGATAGAAGGATATCTATCACTAATTATGTCCCACAACACAGTTTTGGAAGACATGTTGGAGGTGGAGTGATCCCTCAAGAAATCAAAACTCGTGCAAGTCACACAGGCAAGATCATGAAACCATTTTTATTAGAGAATTTGTAGTGGTTGTTGGCTTCTCTTGGCTTTCAAAAAAGGTGATGAATAAATTGGAGCAAGGTATCAGGTTAATTGTTGTCAAGGTGGAGATTGTTGGGATTTGGTGACAATGAATTCCTCCAAGGATGATATTGGATCCTATTATTCTGCGTTGGTTGCAACTAAAATAGACCAAGTTATAATATGGATAGTAGTGCATTTAATAATCAGTTTCTGGTGTAAATGTATATAAATTCATGTAATCCCGTAGAGGCAAATGAGAGACAGAGTGAGAACTTGTAAGTCTGTTGTAATCTCCATGATCTAAATAATAAGACAACCGATGCCTATGCTTGGTGTACGTAGCCCAACGTTCGAGTGAACCACACGAAATCCCTGTGTTCCTTATTTGTGTGATTGTTAATTATCATATGTGAATTCTATTTTTCTGCATTTGCAATTTTAACAAGTGGTATCAGAGCTGCGTTGGAGATCCGTGAGAACTAGGTCGATGGTGCAAGATCATGAATTGAGTGAGACGAGTGAGCAACAGGTCATCGATGCTCCCTAAGAAGTGTTAGAGGCGCGCTAAGCACCCATTCTATGCATCACATAGCGTTAGAGAGCTAGCACTCCCCCAGCCACACTCAAGGAGCACTGCTAGCTCAGACTAGCGCTCCCATATACATAGTGAAGGAGCGCTAGCGCTACCTTTCAATAATCCAAGGAGTTCTCCCTTTAAAAAATATTCGTATGAATTTTTCCTTCTCAAAATTTAAAGGTATGGTTTTATGAAAGTGGAAAGGTATAAAATTTATTAAGTGGTTGACTTTTATGATTATTCATAGGGAGGATCAACATTATGAATAAAGTAGGTGGAGGATGTTAATTAAAATATTATTTGTGGATCCCTTTTTTGTTTAGTAAAAGGTTTAAAGATATATTTCTGATTTATCTTAAATATTTTTAATTAAATATTTTGGGTTAATACTATTATTCCTCCACATTTAAAAGTATTTTATAAGCAGTGGGTATTAGGAGATTTTGTGCTAATGGATAAATTGCAGAGTTTGAAGTTTGAAGTTGAAAAGTTCAGTGGTAAAAGAAACTTTGAGCTCTAGAAGCTCAAGATGCAGGATTTACTAGTGCAACAAGGGTTGCAAAAAGCATTGGCAGGAAAGTCAAAGAAACTAGTGGCCATGACGAATGAGGAATGGGAAGATCTCTATGCAAAATATCTTAGTACCATTTGTTTATGTCTGGCGGATGATGCTCTATTTAATATCATAGGAGAGGATACAACATCACACTTATGGAGAAATTTGGAAAGTTTATATATGACAAAATCCTTAATGAGCAGCATCTACTTGAAGAGACAGTTCTATAGTTTGCGGATGAAAGAAGGTACAAAAATTTCTAACCATTAAAATACCTTCAATACCCTTATAGTTCAATTGACTAGTATGGAAGTTAAATTCGAAGATGAAGATAAGGCTATTACACTATTGTGTTCATTGGCTGAGTCTTGGGATAATCTAGTCACCTCTATTAGCTTTAGCTCAATATATGTTTTAGATTATGACACTGTTGTGGGAGCTTTGTTGGCTGAGGAGATGAGGAGAAAATCTAGTCAAGAAACATCAACTTCAAAGGTGAAGATGGTCAGAGGTCAAACTAAAGAGTAGAATGAGAGAATTTTTTATCGATCTATGTCAAGACACAAAAATGGTAAAGAAAAATGTTGGTACTGTGGAAAAATAGGACATCTTAAGAAAGATTGTTGGAAAAGAAAGGAATCTGAGGAAAACTCTACGAAGGAAGAAAATTTGGCTGTAACAAATTCAGGTATGACTAATCAAGTTTTATCCGTTTCTAGTAATTTACAATATCAAGAAGAACGGCAGTTAGATTTAGGTGCCTCGAACCACATGTGCTCACATAGAAATTGGTTCATTTCTGACCAATATGTTGATGACGGTGTAGTGTTTATGGGAAATGGTATTCCCTGTTAAACCGTTGGGGTTGGCAGTATTAGAATCAGGATGTTCGATGGTATTGTTAGGGAATTAATGGATGCTAGATATGTATCTAATCTTAAATCAAATTTGATTTCATTGGGAGTGTTTTATTCTTGTGGATATAAGTATACAGGTCAAGGTGGAGCACTCACTTTGTCGAAAGGTAATTTAGTAGTGATGAAGGCAACAAAGGTTGATAACCTTTATAAGTTGGAAGGGAGTAATGAAGTAGCATCTGAAGTGATAGATGTATCTTCTTTTTTATGGAAAAATCATCAAGGTCATAAGAGAATGAAATAATTGGTGAGCGGTAAATCATTTCCAGACTTAAAATCTTTGTTTTTTAATTCCTGCTTGTTTTATATCTCTGCAAGTTATGATGGTGTTATAAAGGGATGTTGTGTGTGGGATCCTACTTCTCACAAGGTCATCATTAGTAGAGATATATTATGTCTGTAACAACCAAAAGGGTTGATTCAAGATCGCAACCGTAAATTTGTATGTGTGCTAGATAATTCATTGTATGGCCTATTGGTACCCAGGCAAATATACAAGAGGTTTGAATCCTGCATAGTGAGTCATAATTTTTCAAAGAGTATGAATGACTATACATTTTATAGTACATTCATAGTATTGATGCTATATGTTGATGATATGCTCGATGCAAGACAAAGCATGGATAAAATCGCTAAGAAAATGACTGAGGTGGACAGGACAATTCAGATGAGGGATCAAGGAGCAGGAAAACAAATTATTGGCATGGAAGTACACATAGATGGTAATGGTAAGTTGTGGTTGGAGTTCAGTATGAACATTGTAAAACCAATTTGTATCCCTCTTCCTTTCCATTATAAGTTTTCTTCAAGCATAGGTCTTGTCTATAAAGAAGAAAAGGTTATGTCTGGTGTAAGTTCAGTAGGAGGTATGTTGTATGTGATGAAATGGTTAAGAACATATGTTTCACATGCTACTGATGTTGTCAGATATGTGATAGATTCAGGTGTTGCAGTGAAATGGGTGCTTCAGTGTTTGAGAAGCACAAATATCACCTATAATGGTTAGACTTAGATGGTCTGTGATAGTTGTAATGTATATTTTACAGGTGTTTTTGATAGAAGGAGATCTATCACTAAATATGTCTCACAACACAGTCGTGGAAGACATGTTGGAGGTGGAGTGAGCCCTCAGGAAATCCAAACTCGTGCAAGTCACATAGGAAATATCATGAATCTAGTTTTATTAGAGAAGCTGCAGTGGTGCTTGGCTTCTCTTGGCTTGCAAAAAAGGTGATGAACAAAAGGAAGGAGAAAGGTATCATGTTAATTGTTGTCAAGGTGGAGATTGTTGGGATTTGGTGACAACGAATTCCTCCAAGGATGGATTTGGATCCTATTGTTCTGCGTTGGTTGCAACTAAAATAGACCAAGTTAGAATATCGATAGGAGTGCATTTAATAATCAGTTTTTGGTGTAAATGTATATAAATTCATGTAAGCCCGTAGAGGCAAATGAGAGACAGAGCGAGAACTTGTAAGTCTGTTGTATTCTCCATGATCTGAATAATAAGACAATCGATGCCTATGCTTGGTGGACGTAGCCCAACGTTTGGGTGAACCACATGAAATATGTGTGTTCCTTATCTGTGTGATTGTTAATTATCATATGTGAATTGTGTTTTTCCACATTTGCAATTCTAACACCTTCAGTTTCCTTGTTCAACTTGCCCAAGTTTTGTAAGAAATTTCCACTGCATTCTATTGATGATTTAATCAATACATATTGATATTTTCATGTTATATAAATAATTATAGTTCACATAGAGATTGAGGGATTCTCAAGCTTGCGATGCTTCCATGATCCATCCATTCATCATTAGAAATTTGTGAATTTATGATGTTTTCCTATTTCTGTGAAGTCTGTTCAAATTTATATTAATATAGCATGGCATGGCAACACCACGATTCATGTCCTACTCTTCATTGCAATTAGGAATCACCTTGGAAGAATATCAGCATGGAGAACGAGTAGACTGGAAAAATAGTTAGCATTATTGTTTGGATTTTATCTATTTTGTATTTGGATTTCAGCGCTTACTTTATGTTGTATCCTTTCTTTTCTAGGTTGCTAGCAATGATATATTTAAACAATGGACACACATGGGCAACCTAGTTTCTCTTTTTAGGTTGACAATTGTAATTTCTATATAGCTATGAGGATGCATCATAAGTTTGAAATGGTGGTGTTGGTTCCCTCAAATTAATATCAATTTTTTTTTATATATTTTTATCAAAATATGGTTTCCTCAAATTAACATCAAACTTTTTCATATTTTCTGAAAATATTTGTGTATATATAATATATGTTTTATCTTTTTTGGTGGAGGTTGAAAAATCTTTATGCTAGATTCAAAATCCAAAGAGATAGAAGATAGGTGTTTTTAATATTTTGTCAAAATAGTTTCCTCAAATTAATATCAAACCTTTTTATATTTTGTGAAAATATTTACGTATATATTTAATATATTTCTTCTTTTTGGGTGGAGGTTGAAAAATCTTTATGATAGATTCAAAATTCAAAGAGATAAAAGATAAGTGTACATTCTTGATGAAGAATTGAAAGTTTATAATAACAAATCAAGTCAAATTATATATATATATATATATATATATATATATATATAATATTTTTGGATGTTAATTGGATTTAGTTTTAGTGATGGGAAAAAACATTATTATCCTCTTCACTATCTAAGTTCAATTTATGCAAATAATATGTTGAGTTTATAATGAATATATTGTTGGGTGGTGAAGAGTATGTAATCAACTTGCCTATGAGTGAATGAACAAACACACCTAGACTTTATTCCTCACTCATTTTCCTTCATTAAAAGATATCGTTGTTTTGGAGTGATAGAGATTACTTGAAATTTTTTGAGCTTCTATTATTGGTTTGAGTTTATAGTATATAATGAAGGATGAAAAAACTAACCAAAGTTAGTTGAAGCTCATATAAGTTTATGTTTGGACTTGACAAACCAATAGAAATAAGTATTGTAATGAAACATTGGAATGGAAAAGTAGCTATTAACTTATTGTTAAATTATATAGTAGCAAAATGCTTCATCAAAAGGATTGGAATAGTGATCTACGATGCAATTTAAATCTCAACTTCTATAATAAGAATGAAGTAGTGAAGTAGTGCAATGTCTCATTCCTCATGAATATGTCTCAATCTCCTTCAATCATTTAATGAATTTTTAGTGCAATGTCACATTGCTCATTAGGTCTAAAATACTTGTTATTTCATTATAAATTGTATTTGTGATTACTTGAGTTTTAATCAAGTAACACTTTGTTGTGTAAGGATAAAGCATAGAATTAATTTCAATAATTTGTGCATAAATTGTAGGTAGTCGATGGTAAATATTCTAAAATACTTGTTATTTCATTATAAATTGTATTTGTGATTACTTGAGTTTTAATCAAGTAACACTTTGTTGTGTAAGGATAAAGCATAGAATTAATTTCAGTAATTTGTGCATAAATTGGAGGTAGAGGATGGTAAATATGTTCTCAAGCCAGTGGACACTCCAAGACCGCCAATTGATGCAATGCAAGAGATACAGGCAACATGTAGCAACAATTATCAATAAGTCCTTCATTCTACTTCATTAAAGATCAAAGAAGTTTTGTTGAGTTGAAAAGTAATTATTTCGGCATAGACACACCCAAGAGCATGTACAAGAATAGTCATTATAATGGATATTTGACATAAATTGAACATCAATGTAGTGAAAGAAATCATTTTCCAAGTGTTTTTACTCATCTTATGGGCTTAGAAGAGATGTCCAATAATTGTTATTAGTAATAGAAAATATTGCTATGTTGTGAGGTTGTAGCAATAATTTTTTAATGCAAGGTTATGCTATCAAATTGTTGTAAGAAAATGGATGATTTTCCATCTTTCTCTCATTATTTAAGGAGGGATTATTATTGATTAAAAGGACAAAGATTGCAAAGGTTCCCAAGAGAAGAACTTCTTTGATGTAAAGTACAAAGATTCAAATTCATGGTAAATTATTAATTGAAGGGGTTTGTCTAATTTGGATTAACTTATTTAATCTCAATTATCTCATGTGTTGTCATATTATAAAATTTAGTTTCAATTTAAGATCTTTAAGAGTGATTCCAAAATACAAGCTGAGATTCCTTTTACAATTATTTTTATATATGTGAAACATTCACTAACAAGAAAAGTATGAGAGAGGTCTTCTTGCATTACTACCATTTCCTTATTTAACTCATTCAATTTCTAAAACAATTGTTTAGATTTTTTTTTCCTTCTTATTAATTGAAGGAAAAAGAAAAAAGAAAAAAAGTTTATAATGCTAAGCATTGAGAGAGTTCTTCTTGCATTACTACCATTTCCTTATTTAACTCATTCAATCTCTAAAACAATTGTTTAGATACAATTGTTTAGATTTTTTTTTCCTCTATTAATTGAAGGAATTTTTTTTTTTAATAATACTAAGCATATCCATGTTAAAGGGAGAAGGGCATGTGATCCTGAATTTTAAAAACAAGTAAAGTCTCACATCTATTATCATATGGATACATTGAACCATCTCTTTGAATGCATGTAAAAATCATAATGGATAGGAAACGAAATAGAACATTTAGCTTATTTAGCAAAGTTGGCTTATCATATTTCAATGGTGGCTTCTTATAAATGTATCTTATAAGAGTACTTGCATTAGTTTGACTCCACTTAATTGGTAAAATAATATCGCTATAATGAACTAGAATCACATATTTGCATATTTACTTTTTAAACAAATGCTAATGACTCGTTGGTTGAACACAATACCTTAAAGACAACTACTTAAAAAAATATTAACACTCAAAACTTTATAAGGGAACATAAAATGTTCCATGAAATTCAAAAGAGACAAATTTTAAAACTTTTTCATTTTAAAGGGTTGAGATTAAATCACATTATTTTTGTATTTTTGTAGACTTTTATATTATATTATTTTTCAAATCCACCAATGTACATAAAAAAAGTGGTTCATTAATCTCAAACTCTATTTTGTTTATAACTTAGATTTACCATTTTTTTAAGATAGTTTATACAACTTCTTGATATTTTCATTAATTAATCTTAATGTTTCTCGTCATGATAATTCTTTTAAATAACTGAAATGATCATGATAAATCTATTAACAATGTTTAATTTTCTTATTATTTCAAAAAATTACAAATATATTGAAGATTTAAACTATACATTACAAAAGTTGGTATTTAAGTTGCATCCTAGTTCACTTGTTCATCTTCCAATCTCTACAATAATGCAACCAATCCCAACATTTTGGTCGGAAATGTGGTGGGAGACTAGACAACATGGACCATAAAGCCACAATGCAAGACGTGGAAAAGATTCACTTAAAAAGTGGAGAGGATTCAAGGGATTTGGCATTGAACTAGTGTGTATTCATATTATAGTTAGGAAACATTGATTGTATTTTCCATGTGTAAAATTTTTAATTTTCTATATGTGTTGTATAAATTAAGAGGATAACAAGTATAAAAGTTGTAGTTTTTTTGCAACACTTTATTGAAATAAAGGTTTTAGTGTTAGAGAGGAATGAATAAAATTGGACCTTGGGCATGTGTGGTGTGGTAACTCAATAAGCAACTCATAGGATTGAGTCTAAATGTAAATACATGCAACACTCTATACTTATTTTATTATCTTTGTTTGAATTTTGAATATACCATGAAGATTTTTTAATTTGTTTGAATTTTGAAATCTATTAAATTTTGAATGTTTACTATAAATATTTTTCAACTTTTTAATTTGGTTGAATTTTGAACTTATTATAAAGAATTTTTAACTTTCATATATAAGTATACTTCCTTTAATTTGGTTGAATTTTGAACTTATTATAAAGAATTTTTAACTTTCATATATAAGTATACTTCTTTTAATTTTGAGGATGGTATTGATAGTAAACCTTAAAATATTTTACAACAATATATTCATTATAAACTCAACATATTATTTGCAGAAATTGAACTCAAATAGTGAAAAGGATATAACAATCTTTCCTTCCAACTAATAAAACTAAATCACATTAACATCCAAAAATATATTATATCTATAAGTTTGTTTATTTATTTGATTTGATTTTTTATTATGAACTTTCAATTCTTCTTCAAAACTGTACACTTATCTTCTATCTCTTTAAATTAATTTTGAATATAACATAAAGACTTTTCAACCTCTACCAAAACAAAATAAGAAATATATTAGATATATACATAAATATTTTCACAAAATATAAAAAGGATTGATATTAATTTGAAGAAACCATATTTAAAAAATATATATATATATATAGAAAAAAATGATATTAATTTGAAGAAACCAATACCACCATTTCAGACTTATGTTGCATTCTCATACTTGTATAGCAATTACAATTGGCAACTTAGACTAACAGAGTTTGGAGACAGGCCTGCCTGAAGAAATGGAGGTACTTCAAATGGTCGAAGAAAGGTGGCCGGAGATGGGACAGTTTACGATAGCCAGAAAACCAAAAGGTCGAATGTTTAGCCTACTCCCTGTATATATTCTCATTATCTTCCATTTAAAGGGTAAAAACTAAGGCCATTTACAGACACATGAATCAATAGTATTATATACTGTACGTATTATAATTATCATGAGTACAGTGATCGAGAACAAATTTAATGGTAATCTAACCAGGAATGAGTTATATCCTAGAGGTGACTCAGGTACCTACTAAAATTTATGACGGGCACTCTATGCAATTAAACGTCAATTTGACAGGTTTAAAATTTTGATGCGGACAATTTTTTAGTGTGGATGTTTTTGTGGATTTCTATTCACCTGTAAATAATTGTTTGAAAGAAAAAAAAACGTCCTACAAAACATCAAATTCTAGGATTTAGAAACGCCAAAA
>SNQJ01S0001063.1:167767-194384 GCA_010110895.2 Picea sitchensis
GCTAGGGAGAACAAGTGTTCTCTGTTATACAGGTTGGAGCCTGTGTAACTGGAAGTTGGTGCTTCCATCCAGTTGGTGCTGGAACATTCAGGAAGTTGGTGCTTCCATCCAGTTGGTGCTGGAACATTCAGGAAGTTGGAGCTCCATCCAGTTGGTGCTGGAATATTTAGGGAGTTGGTGCTTCCTTCTAGTGGGTGCTAGAGAAACCAGAGAGTTGAGCTCTCAAACAAGTTGCAGCTTGTAAAACAAAGGTAGCAGCCTCACATTGAGTTGGTACTCAAATTGTAAATGATGTACAGAACTGAAAGAGACTACCTATCATTTCTAAGAAGAAGAGGTTTTCTCCCTTTATGGGTTTCCTCGTGAAAATCTGTCTCTGTGTGTATTTTATGTGCGATTGATGGTCTTTACTTTTACTGTCCATATGCTATATTGTTGATGACCACATGAAGAAAGATTAATAATGTTCTAACAGACTTAAAATTGTTTAAGCTCACATACAAACTGCTTCACCCCCCCTCTCAGTTGTTTTAGTACTTCCAACACCTTGTTGATTAGGCCTTAGGGGTATTTGAAATTATTGAGTTTACCAAGGGAGTTGGTTCTCTAATTTAAATTTTTGTTAAGAGTATGATTTATTTGACAAATCTAGAAGGATTGTACAAGTTAGGATTGGAATTGGTTGAGATTGATGATCAAGTCTATTTTGTTAGTATAGATATCAATTGTTTGTGAGAAATATTACGCTAGTTACAAATATCATGAAGATTTTGTGGATCTTAGAGATCCCAGGATTTCTTAGTGTAAGATTTAGTGGATTTGAAACAAATTTGGTTTCATGACCTTTTTTTTAATTATTGTAATCCTAAGGAAATTAAAGGGGTTGAAATGGGAGTTTGGGAAGAGTGAGAAAGAGTGTATAGGTAAAGTATGGTCACAGTCCAACCAAAGGCCAATTGAATGTATGATCAGGCCAATAATAGGTAGCCTTTTGTAAATTGTGTATAGTAAAATTGATTAATTGAGGAAAACGTTGTATGATGTGCATTTTATGGGGTATTTTTGCACTAGCACTCTTATCTTAATTAGGAAATTAATATTCCTATGTAACTGAGTGAAATTATGTTCCTTTGTTTCACTGTGTTAAATGGTTGAGCTATAATTTTTTATAAATAAAGAAAATCCTTTTGTATGTTGTGAAGAGATTGTGGTTGCAGGTAGACAAAAAGAGAATCTGTAGTTGAGGAGAAATGGAGATTGAATTCCATTTGTTCATAATTGTGAATGGGTAGATCGTTCCTAAATGTGTGTTGTATGGATGATTTTCCTACTTTTAGAGGCTCAATTCAAGCCACTGAATCATTAGATCCATAAATAGAATATTGCAAGTTTACAAGATAAATTCAAGTCACAAATTATTTGATTCCACATTGGAGAATTTGTTGAAATTCATATATTAGAAAAAGGTGGCACAGGGACCATCGGATTGAGGACCCAATCGAGAATCATCGTTAGATTGCGACTATTCATCATCAGTATACTAGCGGGAAAAGGTATAACTGTGATCGTTTATCGTGATAGGATCAACAATCCACATCGTTTGTATAACATGGAGATACTGTGTGTATAACGTAAAGATCAAGGATCATATATTACCTCACACCATAAGTTTACACGAATATTAATTTGAAGGGAACCCACTAGTGGTATGTTTAACACCACTCTAAGATACATTGCTGAGGATAAAGCTTCCTCGTCACCCCTCGAGGTGGTTATTGATACCACTCTTCTACCCCCCCTTGGTGTGTAAAGGAGAAACCACCTTCTACAAGTGGTATACTACCATAATGATCACCTGTGGATCTAGATTATGGTTCAATGGAGGAAAGGGGATTGATGTCTTTCAATCTGGTTAAATACTCTAGAATTTGTATAAGGAATATAGTCTTGAGACAAGAGACGCTCAAGATAGTGCACTGGTAAAATTGTCCAATTGACCAAGGTCTACAATGAATAGATTTGTTATTTCTTCGGAATTGGTTATTGAGAGGATGTGAGCATCATAACCTTTCCAAGTAAAATCATAGGAATTTGAAACATGATTATGATCAAGGGATTAGTATGTAGTCAACAGAGTGAGAGCATCTCAAATACATATATGTGAGCCAAATTTGCACACTTGTTTCTATGATTACATGGATCGAGTAGACCTGGAAATATGTGGTCGAGATGACAGAGTAAGTGAATACTCTATAACATTAAGTGAATACTCTATAACATTAGGTTGTGAACAATCTATTTTTGATATATAGAGATTGAGTAAACATGAGCTGGAATTTTTTATGAACTTCATAAACACGAGTACAAGGTTTTAGGGGTAGTGGAATGTCAGTTTGCAAATAAAAAAGTTTTATGACCATGTACCTATGGGCTAATTGACCTGATGGGTGATCATTTTTGGTATCATATCACAATTATACTCTTTGGGCAAGTTCCTGGATGAGGCTATTATAGAATTGCTACATGATCATGAGAAAATTTTCTATGGAGAATAGAGCACAAAGGTATGTTATTTGGATAGACATTCAAAATAGGTAATTCTCTCTAGAATTCGTAATAGAATATTGCAAATAGATTGTTTTTCAATATAAGAATTGCAAGGACAAGAGAAGAAAACATCTTCAAGGAATGTATATTTTAAGTTGAAAGCATAGAACAAAGGCTATTGTGCATAGGAAGGCTAGGAGGTAGTGTAAGTCATGCAAATTAATTTTTCTTGTTAAAGTAAATCAAAGGAGGTGTGTTCTTTAGGGAATGAAGGACACTGAGATCTACATGAGGGTATTTGTAACAATGTGAAAATTCCAATACAATTGGATAGGATTGTAGTGAGATCTACAACATAGTGTCTGTACACAAAGGATTGGATCAAACAAGATTTTGTTACACATGATTATAATGAGGTCTTATAAGGTTGAAGACTAGTCCAACTAAGGAAGTAGAATTATAGAAGGAAATGTTAGAACACAAGATCATGGAATGGATCTTGTAGGTAAAGCATTTTATGGCTTCAGTTAACTCTCTTTATGAAGAATTTGTGATAGAAGGTATTAATAGCTGAGGGAGATAGGATATGATAAAAACCATTACAACTCTTGAAGTTGTGACAAAAGAAGGAGCAAGCAAATCTCTCAAGTGAAGATGTTGAAGAGAGATTTGATGAAAATATCATGAACTATTGCACAAGTTCATATCAACACAAAGACTTGATGACAAAGAAATCAAAAGAGACTAGGGAACCTTATATTTTTAAATTTTAAATTTATGTACGATTGCAGGTTTTACAGATGATGGAGAGTTATTTGATGTTTTCATAAAGGTGGAGGAAAATGAAGGAGGATAGAACTCAAATTATGTTCTAGGAGAAGATGAGGAAGCATTGTCTCATAAAGGTTATCAAAGGGAAGCCCATACACAGTTGATTGTTGAAGAGAAGTTACAAGGACCTATTAGTGCAACAAATAGGAGAAAGTTGGTTTGTGGAGATAACCATGCACATGATCAAGGATATGAAGAGAAACATTTGGATGATATGGTCGTAAGCTTTTTGAAGGAGATGAAACTACTCGAAGAGGTGTTTGAGATAGAAAAGTTTTTAATTGAACATGTGTTCACTTATGTTGAAGTTGGTGGAGTTGGAAAAGAATATTCAACAATGGGGAAAGTAGATTAACAAGATGAAAATATAATGAATGGCTGGAAGAATTTAGTGTTGCATGGAGAAAGAATTCTGGAAGCATTTAGAAAGACTTAGAAGTATCGTATTTTTAAAACTAATGAATGGTTTTTGTTTGCATGTATCAAGGAATGTGAAGAGAGGCAAACCCATAATTTTATCATATCAGAGGAAGAGACATCATTGTCTCATCCAATCATTCAAAGGGAAAGTTATGCATGTTTAAAGGATGCAGGTGCTGAAAAGGATGAAGATGTGCATAAGACAATGAATTAACTTGGAGATACTTCAGCTGATGAAGTAGATGAAATTATAGAATGGGCTATATAAGATTACAATGATGCAAGTATGGAACTTTCTAAAGGAGAAATGATAGTGGAGGATGATGGTAGTATTGAAGGTGATTGGTCCAATTCCATGAAGAAATCCTTACAAGAGGATGAAGATGTACAAAAGACAATGAATTAACTTGGAGATACTTCAACTGATGAAGTAAATGAAATTATAGAATGGGCTATACAATATTACAATGATGCAAGTATGAAACTTGCTAAAGGAGAAATCACAGTGGAGGATGATGGTAGTATTGAAGGTGATTGGTCCAATTCCATGAAGAAATCTTTACAAGAGGGTATACATTGTTTACTACAAATCTATCATTTTCAGAATATCCAAGAACAAAGTTTGCTTGAGCAACATTGTAGGTTGAGCATGTAGCTTAAGGATATGCAATGTTAGGTGCACTAATTCTTATTGAGTGAGAAGTGTCCTCAAGAATTTTAGGACAAACAAAGATACAAAGATAAGGAAATGGAAGTAGGCATACCAAAATTTTATGATAAATTGTAGCAGTGATGTGTACCAACTGAATACAAATTGGCCATTGGAGTGGATGAATTCTTGAAACATATGATGGATATTTCCAGGTTGAATTATCAGAGGTATAAAAACAACTGCAAGATGTAGATGCATCCTACTGAAGAAAACAAAGAGTTTTCACAACAACAAAAAAAAGGTATGGGATCCAGAAAGGTTGTGGGAAACAACAATGCAACAACAAGGTAGTAAGGTGAATGAACAACTGAAACATAAAATTTGGGATCCTCGCAGATGGAGGAAGAAAATGAAGAATCATGCAACAAAGCATGTAGACAACATCAACAATGAGATCAAGGGAGAATGAAGAAAATGAATACACATGAACACAAGATCATGAATAATTTCAACCTTGGGAGTCTGATGTAGAAGCATTTTTCCTCCAAAGGCAACCTTGTTGATTATTCCTTAGGTGTCTTTCAAATTCTTGAGTTTACCAAGGGACTTCTCTCCCTTGTACAAATCTAGAAAGATTGTACAAGATAGGATTTGAATTGGTTGATATTGATGATAGATTATATTTTGTTACTATATATCTCGATTGTTTGTGAGAGATCTTAAGCTAGTTATAGATCTCATAAGGATTTTGTGGATCTTAGAAATCCTAGGATTTATTAGTGGAGGATTTAGTGGATTTGAAACAAATTTGGTTTCAAGACCCCTTTGTTTAATTATTGTAATCCTAAAGGCATTAAAGGGGTTCAAATGGGAGTTTGGTAAGAGTGAGAAACTATGTGTAGAGGTGAATTATGGTCACAGGAAAATCAGAGGCCAAATGAATGTATAATCAAGCCAAGAAGAGGAAAGATGTAGCCTTTTATAAATTGTGTATAGTAAAATTGATTAATTGAGGAAAACATTGGATGATGTGAGTTTTATGGGGTATTTTTTCACTAACACTCTCACCTTAATTATGAAATTAAGATTCATGTGTAATTGGTTGAACTTATGTTCCTCTGTGTCATCGTATTAAGTGGTTGAGTTATAATTCTTCATAAATAAAGAAAATCTTTCTGTATGTTGTGAAGAGATTATTGTTTCTCTGATACCATATGTAACGACCCCTTCGTTACGCCAACAACTTCTTTTAACAAGTGAAAATTTTTTGTGTGTGCGTGTGAACCAGGGTAACAAGGACATTATACTATGCGTCGCAACACGACGATGAACATGACACATGCAACTGCGACAAAAACATAATGACCTAAGATGCACATCAAGCATGTGGATGCAATGAACGACAACCAATCGATGAAAATACGACTGGCTACCCACCCATCCTACCCTGTAAAGGTTAGGACCTCCAGGACACATAAGCAATGCTCAAGCCCAGGTTCCCATCGATTTTGACCATTTAAAGTATCATGGCTGGCGACTGTTCTGAGGAACCAGGAGGTGTCTACATCCCATTAACCCAACATAAACCGCAATCCCAACTCAAGTCATCAATCTCACCTAATCATCAATTATTCATGGCACAATCAGATATTCTACTATACTTATCGTTTTTCAAGCAATAATGAGTGTAAAAGAGTAAAAAGACATTGCATAAGGACTCATAAATCAAGATCGGTAATACAATTTTAATCTCATGCAGCTTAACTATATGTCTTGTTTTTAAGGAAAATCTTCTAGGAGTGTGTAAAGAGAAGCTATAAGTATATGTTCATTATGAGAACCCATAAGAAACTCCAATATCTTAAGCAATACAAGAATTTTATGAACACGTTTACATTATGCATCCATTATATGAAACTAATAATATCATCCATGATAGCAATATTGAGATGTCACAGGTTGACGTAGATATAAGAATTATGTACATTAATGCAAGATATAAAGTGTTATCAATCTTTACAATGTAATAGTCTATCACTAAGGTCACCATTTTCTTTTTGAAACTTCAATAAAACCCTTAAGAGGTAGTTATTAATAACATTCAATTCGTATCATCCTTAATAATTAAATCACTTAACTCTTCTATAAATTCTTCACTTTTAATTAAGTATCCTAATAAAGAAAGAATCATCAAATATAAACACACATATTATTGTTATCCTAAATCCTAAGATCACTAAATATCAACTTTTGAAACCTTCATCAAGTGCTAACAATGAGGAACATGATTATTCCATCTACTAATAGTGCATCTTAAGATGGTCTATCTAATTTGGGATTAGTTGCAAGACTAAGGTTTAAGGTAACTAAACTCCAAGGCTAACTTAAATTCCATTCTTAAGGAATATATAAGTCATCAAATATGCTTCCTTATTTAAAGGTAAAAAGGGCATTTAGGAACTTCTTAAAGAAGGTAGTTTACAATCTAAAACTTCAACACCCCAATTCTTCATTGAATTCTCATTTTATTGACCATATGAGGATAAGTTGTATCCTCAAAAGAATAGCAATCGCTTAGTGAGGAAATTAGGTCGCCGAGACTTAGTTTTATTAAAAGAAGGGAATAATAGATTTTTCCTGAATTGTTCCTTCACATCGACAATCTTCAACTAAAAATTAAAATTTAATGTTCTTAGAATTAATGGATGGCATCTATCCTATCATACCAGGGTTCACTTATCTCGACCAGAGCGATGTATCAAATGAAATTTCACCGTTTTAAAATTATGCACACCTATCTTATCATCAAGGATGGATCATAATGCTAACTAGAAACTGCTACCACCTTACTATCAACAAAACATTGTCCAATCAAGGAAATGACAGTCGACGGGCATTAACTCTGCGGATTAAAGTTCTCCAGGCAAGGGCAATAAATCGTGGAGGTAAATTCTCCCTCTGTATAAATAAAACGCAGATTAAAAACGCCAATGAAATAACAGTCAGTGGGATAGGTTATAAAGGATTCTCAACCTGGCGTTGGATGGAAATTCAAGCACATAGAGGAGAATACAAGGGTGTCAGACAAAGGGAAAGATAACGCAGGCTAAATATAAATAAGAGTTAGCAAAAGAAAAAGAGATAGTGATTACCAGGGCACGCCATAGATAGTTGATTCCGTTTGGCAAAAAGGAAAAACAATCGTAGTCAAACATAAATCAAAATGTAGCCCATTACTCTATAAAAATATGAGAAGAAAAAGGGAATTAGACGCAGTCGTACATCAAACGAATCACAGTCAAGCAAGAAGACTAGGGGGTAGCTAGATTGGCACACAAAACAGTCGTTAGAAAGAAATCATGGGCAACGCTGAGATTGACACCAGAAAATCGTTGTATTAACAAAAATTGAAAATCATGGACCAATTCGTGGACCCCTCCCCGTCAATCAACTTGCAGTGGAATTGCTATCCTCTAAACATTATAAAAATGCAGAGAAATATTATAAAATCGCTATCCCTCAAACATTATAAAATCGTAGAGACACATTAAAAAAAACTACAGAGAAATCATTGGAATATATGTAATTTCTTTCTGAAATAAGGATGTATGCATTCGTTGGTGTATGTATAAATGCTTTCTGAAATAAGGAATTATGCCTTCACTGGTATATACATGAATGCCTTCTGAAATAAGGAAAAATGCATTAACTGGTATATACATAAATGCTTTCTGAAATAAGGGAATATGGAGTCACTATTTAATTAAATGAATGAATAGGAAGTCAATAGATAAGTAAAGTGTAGTGCAGACAGAGGATCATGTTGGCAGAAACATCGATGAATCACACATTAGCTAAGGGATAAGGCTGTCATGTAATAATAGGAAATCATAGACCCCAAAGATAAGGCCTCCATTCAATCATTTACAGTCAATGTGTAAATTCAGGTGCAGTCACGAACAATCAAATCAAGATACCATACAATGGGTAACGGTCAATCGCAGAGAACAACATACCCTCTGAAAACAAGGAGGGGATACAAATGTAGAAGGTAACGAGCTGATCGCAAGAAGAAGGGATAAACAACACAGAGGTATTCAAACTTAAGAAGGCGCACTGAAATCATTCAGCCAATGTAAACAACGGAGGTAGACGGCTAAACGGTTCGCCTTCACTTCACCATCCTCGCACAGAAAAGCAGGGCGTTGAGATCCATAGGTATTTTAACGCTAAGGCGATGAACTTAGATCAGGCTCCTAGACGACTGTTCAGGCGAGGACTGGTGAGCTAGGGACGAAGGATAACAACCTCAAGGTCAAAATCAACACACAAGGTGGTCATGACATGCGGGAAGACGAAGGTCAGAGAAATCAATCAACCAATCATTCAGCCAGGCTATAAAATTTCAGTCATGAAACTAGTCAAACAGTTTACCTACCCAATACACATGCAGATATAAATCATACATCCTACAACATTCTATCATTCAACCGAAAAAGCGTATTGTTGCCTAGTCGCCTGCTCTGAGTGTTGTCCGCGTGCTCTGTGCAACTTCCGCTCGCCGACCATCGAGACTACACCGGTACCTCCCAGCCAACGCTAGGGGTACTCTTCTTCCCCCTTAGTCCCCCAAGCCGCAAAGAGGCCACACACACTATCCAGAGGTCTCATCTAGCACCTAGCTCACCTTGCAAGGCCGAGCTACCACTCCTCTCTGAGCTGGGTATCCCAACTCCCTACAAGTAAATCAGTCTAGTCAATATTTCTACAGCGTAATGTTACGCAAACAGAAGATGATACTTTCTCCTTCACCTTCCTTCATTATATAGAGTTTCCCCCTTCCTGTCTTTCCTAAACTCTCATTTAATTAAAGTTTTTAAAAATAAATTCCTAAAAATTCTTCTTCGTACAAGTGTCCCTCATCCCCTACATTCCTCCATTAATTAATTTCTTTAATTAAGTAAATATCTTTATTTCCCTCACCCACCTAAAGTTACTCCTAGAATCACTCCTAGGTGTCCCTAGATTCCCTTACAGGTTTTAAAGGCTTTCCCTATTATGAAATTGCTAATTCAGTTTAAAATTAGAAAGCTCTTAAATGTGGATTCCTTACTAAGTTGACTTCCCGCTTTTTCCCTGAAGCTCCCCTTTTTCCTTTTTATGTTACCTCCTTTCCTTAGTTTCCTATTTTTTTTTATTTTCCCTCTTTCCCCTTTTACTTAGAACTCAAAAAGGCAGGTGTGGATTTTAACCCCTCTTCCCTTTTATCATTAATTTAGTATCTTCTTAAATTATCAAAAGATAAATAATTAATTCCCTCTTTACATTTTATATCCACAGATTTTTATAATTTAATTTCTTACTCCCTTCATGTTACAAAATTTTATGAAGATCATAATTATTATTTAAGTGGTTTTTAATTTAAATTTTATTATTTTATTTTGTTTTATCTATTTATTTTATTATTATTATTATTATTATTATTTAAGGTAGACAAAATTTTACCCCTAGCGTAATTTTAGACTTAGAACTTAGATTCTGTACTGGGAGACATTTAATTAGGGAGATTGTTTTAAAATTTCTTAACATGTCATTTGTCTTAGGGAGATTGTTTTAAAATTTCTTAACATGTCATTTATCTTAGGGCCATCTAGGTTCATCCCTCTATCATCATCAACGCGACGTGCCCTTCAGGACGCACTAGGTGCTCCAAGGGTGCCACTCGCCTCATCTGTTCCTTTACGCGACGTGCCCTTCAGGACGCACTACATGCTCCAAGGGTGCCACTCGCCTCATGACTAATTGGTAGACATCAATAACCCTTGAAGTCAACACTCTGCCAGGTGAAATTGTGGGAGACTAAGGGATTCTAAGGAATAAGGCCCCCGCCTTATTGCGCACCCCTTAGAATCATCATGAGCGACTGTCGCAGTTTTCCCTCATGGCATCGTGGGTCCTCTCGAACTAGGTAATCGTTAACCTACAGTTCGAGCCACGGTGGGAGTGCTAGTAGGTTGTGGCAGGGCTGTTGTCCACACTTCTCCCTCAACATCCCTAGTAGTTGTGTGCGACCCCTTTACTCCATATGTGAGTCTGGGCGGCAAGCTATCGTTAGCCTGCATCATAAAAAAATCATGTCAGAACATATCCATATCATATCATCTAGTTAGACGCACTAATATCACAGTAAAACAATCAAACCCCAATGGCACACTCCCTGAATCGATCCGGAGTCCAAGGGGTTCCATCGATGCCTCTGCATCCTCAAGGTCCAAAACCCTGCACACTCAGTAAAATCGAGTCAATAGCACCTGTCTATGTCAATGTAGTAAAACAACATGTCATCTACCCATAACACATCATAATCAAAGTCAAATGTTTTAATAGCATAATAATCTGGATCACTTGCGAGCAACTGTCCTGAAATAATAAGTTCGCTCAGTGCACGAGAGCGGGATGTTACAAAATGAATGTATAATCAAGCCAAGAAGAGGAAAAGATGTAGCCTTTTATAAATTGTGTATAGTAAAATTGATTAATTGAGCACAACATTGTAAGATGTGCATTTTATGGGGCATTTTTGCACTGACACTCTCACCTTAATCATGAAATTAAGATTCATGTGTAATTGACTGAACTTATGTTCCTCTGTGTCATCATATTAATTGGGTGAGTTATAATTCTTCATAAATAAAGAAAATCCTTCTGTATGTTGTGAAGAGATTTTTGTTGCAGTAGACAGAAAATCCTTATGTATGTTGTGAAGAGATTATTGTTGTAGTAGACAAAAAAAGAATATATGGTTGAGGAGAAATCAAAATTGAATTCCCTTTGTGCATCATTGTTAATCAGTAGATCATGCCTCATTGTGTTTTGTATGGAGGATTTTCCAACTTGTAGAGATTCAATTCAACCCACTGAATCATTAGATCCATATATAACAGATTACAAGGTTACAGGGTTACAAGATAATCAGATAATCAAATCCAAAAAGATCCATACCAGGAAACAAGAAAGTGGTATCAGTGTGACGAGATAGAATATTCAATCCACAAGTGTGATTGACTTGCTGAATGAACATCCAAGAAACATTCTCATGGGTCATCAAATACGACTCAATAAGTAGAGAAGAGATATCAGATAGATATGGAAAGAGAACAACAAAGAAATGGTAGAATATTTTGCAAAGATAAATGAAGAGGTTCTAGTTGTACCTGAGGATCTCACACAATAAGCAAATCAGAGGAAAATTGATGATATTTGGAGCAACACGAGCATGAACCTACCATTACCGCCACAGTATAATGGTAAGAATTTTTAATTTTGGTCTGTTAGAATGAATACCTATTTTTGTCTTGTAGACTGTTATCATAATCTACATGATTAGGAAAGGGATGCATTAGCATTGCAGATCATCCAACAAGCCTTGGATGACAGTATGTTGCACAAGGTTGTAGCAGCAACATCAGTGAAAGAAGTTTGGAGTATCCTATAAACATAGTACAGTGAAAGAGGGAGAAACAATTTGTTGAATGTTTCCACTCTGGAAGAAGCATCTGTGTCTGAAGTAGAGCTACCAGAGGAACAAAATGAAGGAGTATCTGTGTGTGAAGAAGATCTACCAGAGAAAGAGAAAGAAAATGCATCTGTGTGTGAAATAGAGCATGAGAAAATTACAGAAACTGATGGTGAAGCTATAAGTACAACAACCTGCATCGATGAAATGATTCGAGTAATTGATGACAACAAAGGATCAACAACAATGATGATTGATGAACATTGTGAAAAAATTGGCCTCTTTGAAACAGAGGTAAGAAATCTTGAAATTGAATTTGATGATGATAATATGTCTTATGATGAGTACCTTCCAATAATGGAAGAGAAGAAGAAAACTGATGAATTGATGTTTGGAGGAGAAAGCGTACTTGGCATTCCGAACCAAGTAGATGATTTGGTGACTGCAGAAGAAGTGCTTGAAAGAAGGTTTGATAACAGAAGCATTCAAACCAATACACTTATGACTGCCAATGAAGAAGATGAAGAAGAAGATAATGTTGATGCATATTTGAAATGGATTGAATAGTCAATTTATGATGATGATGATGGTAACTTCTCTCAGAAAGAATAGAAGGAAGAGAACCAATATGGTCCCTGTTATAATTTTTTATATTAGATTGACAAGTTGTTTGAGTATACAGGTGAGCAGCCAAAAGAGGAAGATGAAGACATGGATGAGGATCTTAATGAAGACCAGTTTGAAACCATTTTCATACAATGGAGTTGTGAAGAAATCAGATTTTATTCTGAGTTAATGTGGAAGCAGTCCATTGACTGTGTAGCCCAAGATATGAAGGGCATTGATGATAGTTTGCAGTGGTGGAATCATCCCACACTCAACGAAACATTTGTTGCATAAGAAGATGAAAGAAACATGCATAAGCAGCCTGATCAAATTATGAATATGAAGTTATAGCGACAAAGACAAAAGGAAAAGCACAAAGCCTTCAGTATCAATGCCAAAATGAAAAAAAATGACCAGATTAGAACAATACAGAGTTTGGAAGAAGAGAAAGAAGAAACCCAACTCAATTGAAATATAGAGTCTAGTTTTGTTGTTACATATTGTAAGCCCAGTTGAGACATAGACCAACAAGCATTATCATTTCTGATTTTTTTTAGGAAAATCCATTTTTAATTTCCAATTACAACACTTAGGCATTATCAGTGTTGATGTTTGTAACTGTTGAGTTTAAGAGGGAGTGTTAAATATATATGTAACCTCAAAAGTCTGACTGTACACTGGCAACTGTCATGGCCAACTATATGAGTTAGTTAGGATTTCTTGTCTTATTTCTTGATTTGTTGGGGCCTATTTAGTTGAGCCTTTTTCCCTTTTCTGAATATACTCAACGCGATTGCGCTCTGCTGATATTCTTGTTTTCATTTCTATATTCTTTGCTTCTCATTTTGTCAAACACCTGAACAATGCATTTCTTGTTGGTTGAGGTGGACAGTGCTTTGATTATATATATGTCATTTTATTTTTAGTTTAAACAAATAATGTATCAGAGGGATCTAACCAACTTAGGGAAGAATGCATACAATGAAAACTAAGGTAATTATTAATCATCAATCAATCATAATCGTTCCCAATTTATTTATGAAAATACATACCAGTTTATGAAAGTACATATCAGTCTCACGTGCCATAGTTGTGGAAATTTTCTATTTTCATATAGTAAATCCGAGAAGAAATATATGTACTTCATGCCATAGTTGTGGAAATTTTCTATTTTCATATAGTAAATCCGAGAAGAAATATATGTACTTCTCTATAGATTCTCGACAAGTCCAAAGAAGGTAGGCCTTTGAAAATAGATATGGTAACCTCATTCAATGAATGATTACCCAAGGTGAAAGTACCGTGTCTATATATGACAAAGTGAGAGAAGAATGATTCTCATGTCCATGTGGGATAAGTTGGTCTAAATTTATAAAATGCCTCATTCACCTTGATTATATATGATAGAGTTAGAGAAGAATAATTCCCAAGATCCATGTGCGATAAATTGATCTAAATTTACAAAATGCCACAAGCATGTAAAATACTAGGACTTCTAAAGAGGTCACCCCTCCCTATTGTAATGTGCCTCCTCTATTGTAATGTGCCTCCTCCACTTATAAACATTTGAGTATTTTTATTTTGATGGTTATGTTGTGAATGTTTTGGAAAAATATTCATGTGGAAAAATTGTATCATCATAAATATAATAAATATTTATGATAATGGTTTTTTTTTTAAAATATATTTTTAGTTTATTTTATTTTACTAGAAATTCATTTGTAAAGAGTAAATCATTATTCCATGGGAGAGTAAAAAGGGACGAAACCATAGATTTAATATTGCTCATGAGGAAAAGTGTAAACCTACTCTCAAAGATGTGGAATGCCATGGAATAAGTTAGCACAAAGTTAGGACAAGAAGATTTCCTAGGATTAGGGATGAGGCTAACTTGAAAAAAGACCTAGGAAAACTCTTTTTCTTCTTAGTAAAACAATAAAAGACAAGTACAAAGAAGGACGATTTGAGTTTAATGGTTATGAGAAAGAGTCAGATTTATGGTTATGGTTATACAATTTTCAATTGGTATGGAATAATGATTTATACTTTGGGGTGACATGAACAAGTAATATTGGTTGTTCTGGTCTTTAGTTAGAAGAAACTAATTATCTACTCAATTTGTTTCCAAAGTTTGTGAAGAAGACCCATATATGTATTCTAATTTTATTTATTTCTATATTGAATAATTTTCTCATTAATTCATTATAAAATATTTGCTAGGATTATATAGATTCTATTTTGGATGTAACATGTTATAGTATTGAGCTATTTATTGGAATGTTATAATTTATCCTTTTTTTTTATAAATAAGAATGAAGAATATTACAAGCTATAGTCTAAGTTTGACATAAAATAATAATTTTTCCTTTAACATATATATAAAGAAAGGATAGTAGAAATGAAATATTATTTTTTAAAGATAAGAATGTAATTCTTTATTTTATTTTTTTTACTAATTTTTTTATTTGTAAAGATTATTTTCAAGATATAAGTTTAGTGGTGATAGACAAAAGAAGGTTCTCTAATATAAATATATTAGATATAAATATTGAAAGGTATGATATTCAAATACAAACTTTTGTACATAAAGATGGCAAGCATATTGTTTTTAACCAGTTATTGTGATTGAGTATAGTTAAAATATTTATATGGAATATAAAGAAAATAACAAATTTAATGAATATTATTTCATTTAAGAGTAAAAAGAAGGAAATAATATTATTATCTCATATTTTAGAGTGTATTTTCAAAGAATAGGTTAGGGTTCCCATTTCCAAGAAGACCATGGATTTAGTAAACTAATAATGTGCCTAAAAGAAACAAGAGATTTACAAAAACCATTTCAAGGTTCGGAGTATTAAAGATCAAAATGAAAGGAAGAGTTTATAAATAAAGGCTTTTTATTACAACCAAGGTCTAACCACCTGTATGGGGTCAATGTGAAGCAGGAAACAACAAACTCGATACCTAGAAACCCATATTTAGATTTAGAGGAATGCATGAGATTACTTGACCTTGCAAGTTGGTGACCGAACTTGGAAACCACGATGCAAAGTTCATGGTGTTATTTAACCTTGGTCGAGATACTATTGGTCATTGAGATTCGACCATGAGTTTTTTTTAAGAACTCTTCAAGAATATTTAATACTCATAGTATTAAAAAGGAGGGATCCATGTTGTAGATTCAATTTTTAAGTTATGAGAAATTTTGAATTTTATTTGGATTTATAATATGTGTTTTTTCTTAAGAGGGTATAAGTTCAAATTCAGAGAGAGTAGGGTATGTATATTTTCGTAGATGTTATTAATTGGAGGAGATCTTATACACTAATTTAGTGTCTCCCTTGATCGTAACATTAAAAATATATTATTATTATTATTATATGAAAGTATGCTTTGAAGTTTTGAATTAAATCCCCCTAAGACATTATTGTCCATAAAATATAATTTTATGTAGAAGATTACCATTAAACAGACAAAACAACATGCATGGAAAAACATGGTAATGATTTATTTAATTCACTATGTAACTTGGAATAATAATGATGAGTTTTCTATTTGAGAATAGCATTTAAAAATGTGAAACCTATCAAAACAAAGGTTCTTGCCTCAACCCGACTACTCATGGGAGATGATAGGAGCAGACCCTTTGTATTCTCTTATATTGACCTGTTATGTATGGCCCATAAACATAGGATGAGTATGGGTTTCCATATAAAATAAACCATAAACACAATTACTAAAGCCAAATGGATTCTCATTACAAGACTAAATGCTTGTGTGCTAAGCGTGTACATAATACAACAAATAGTTTACCTCGAGAAAACTAAGTAAACAAGCCCAACACGATTTTTATGGGAATAATAATCCAGATTTGGCATGACCTGCATATCAACGCAATGAAGAATAACTCATATATACAGTATTTAAAAAAAAAGAAATTTAAAAGAATTCTTGTAATTTCTAAACAACAGGAATATTAGCTTACATAACCATGATAATGGCAATCGCAGAATGAGTCTCTATACAAACAAAACACATGATACTAAACCCTTTGCATCTTAGAGAAAAACAAACACATGGTTCTTTCATTCTGTAACGATAGAAATGCATTCAGTCCGAAGGTTAACGATCCATATTCAAGAAGCATAGTATTGGTTATGTAGAAGGACTGCCATTCCTCTCTAGTGGCGCCAAGATGCGGCACCTACTAAATCACTATTTAGTGGAATACAAGCATTCAACGATATAGTTTAACTGTAGTTAATTATGCCAAAAGTTGTATACCTATTGGTAATGGGCACATTTAATAGGTTTTTAGTTCTTAATAAGTTTTCTATGGACGAGATTAAATATGCCTATAATATTCTTAGTCGTCACAATAAATGAATGGCTCTGATTTCATCCATTAACTTCCGAGCTATTATAAAGACATCCGTTTATATGTTTACTTTTTTACATTTATCTAATTGTGTTTAAAAATTACTGTGTTCACTAACTTATTGCCATGTCTACCTGATTAAAAAATATTAAGGTATTCGCACAGAGTGATAAGATCTTGGCGTTTCATGTTTCTGCTGGCTGACATTTGGTAGCCGCGTTTCTGTGCTAGCATCACCAGCGGTCGCTAGTCGGGGATTTAAACTATCGACTGACCACCTTTATGTGTAGCTGCAGTGGTATCACCAACAATCTTGTGTAGTCGAAACACTGCCACAATAAATTTGATTTTGTTTTAATATGTCTTTCGACGTTAATCAACCACATAATTATGGCTGTGCTAGTTACTTATCAAAGTTCACAGTATCCCATTTCATAAGTCTTAAAGTGATAAAGTGATGTGGATCAAGTCGACGTTATAACCGTAATTAAATACATTACGTATTGAATGTAAAATCCATGTAAAAGATTGGTATGACATTCAAGGACGAACTCTATCTCATAGCCATTGTTATACATACCAATGTTTATATATGTAAACCAGTTACGTGGCGTGGAAAAAGGAATTTGATCTTATCAATTAAATAACAATATCTAAGGAATGAATATGAAATAGTTTATATGCAAAGAGTTCAAAGGATAACCATGGAATTATTAAACATAAGAGGCAATAGGATTTTGTATGGTAACCATGAAATATATGTTATAAATAGATGAAGAGTATTAGCCTATTGAACTCATAACTTCTAACGATTAAAAACAAAATACCTATTTTGTGTAATTGTGTAAGAAAGGTGTATAAGGAGATGATATGTTGAAGCTAAAAGAAAATAATTGTAATACTTGAGTTGATAAAATCCCTTCATAATATGTTGGCGTTAATGTTGAACCTTGGAATAAGGTATCGATAAGCAACTATCATGTTATGGTAGTACCATAACCATTAGATGAAATAACAAATAAAAGATGGCCAAAATGATTAAACAAATTCTCATAATAACCATTACTAGGAATAAATGAACAGAACATGTTAATACGGTTGTATGATTTTTTTTTTAATAAAATAAAAATTGGAAAAGGTGGTGTTACAAAAGTATCGGATGGTTCAAAAATTACATCCTTATGGGCTCAATGCTAGCACAAATTTTTCTTAACAAAACATCTACATCTATAAATATTTGAAGAATAAAAAAATTGATGTCAAATGTGTTTTGCAGATATCAAAATTGAATAACCAGCTAAAATGGTTGAAGAACATAATAAAGCAACATCAAATGAATCACAAATGTATGTTGAATCAAATAGTGAAAAACCATGGGATAACTCAATAGGGTTGTTGTAAACCATGCATAGACTAAATGCATAATTATAAAGTATCGAAGAAGATAATGAAAAGCTACTTAAGGCCAATAAAGAATAAGAAGAGTTTAATGAAATCCTACTTAAAAACATGAATGATATGAAAGAGTTCACGACAAACTTCCAACAATGTTAAAACTGAATTATCCAATGAAGATTCACACAAGTGACCATTAAACATTTAGTGATAAAACAAAGTTGTTAACTTAAGGAAGTAGTGAGGATAACTCTGAAAGAAAAACTTTATAGAGGACTACACCAAAAACCAAGAAAAAGAAATGACATGAAGATGGATTGTTTGGTGAGTTTAAAAATATTATACCACCTAGTTTTGATGGTGAGTATGAGGGAGAAGAAGTTTGGATTCTAAACATGGGTAAATATTTCCAAATATAGAATTACCCAAGAAATTTGAGGGCTAGGTTAGCTATGTACCAACATAATGGATAGTTAATAAGATCAAAAGTAGTGAGTTAAATTGGAAATTATTCAAGAAATACTTCAAACAAAAGTATCTAACAAAACGATACTATGATGAAAAGGACAAAGAGTTCCACGATCTTAAGCTAGGAAATATGACTATTGAGGACTTTGTCACCAAGTTTGTAAATTTCATGAGATATGTACCTTAACTTAGAGAGGAGAAGGAAAACGTTCATCAATTCATGAGTTGTTTTCCTCAAACATACAAGGTTAAAATTGAATTTTCTAATCCAAAGATGATGGATGAAGTAATAAGGCACACCAAACTATGTTTCACTCAATTTAAACAAAGGTTTGAAAATACAAAAAAAATGGAAAACTAAGAACAAGGACAAGTTTGATCCTAGGAATAATCAATTTAAGCATCCTCGACAACCATTACATAGTGCACCAGTTAAGAGAAATAGATTCAATGGAAAACAAAGTGTATCGTTCTAGAACATTAACAAACCTACAATTTTGGTAAATAAGATAGCTTGACCACATCTACAACACTGGGGTTACAAAGAACCTGATTTATATCGGGATTGTCCTCTAAATAAAAATAGAAATTAGACAATACATAATATACATGAAGAAACAACAACAACAGTAAATGGCATTGTTAGAAGTATTCATAAGATCAACGATTCCCTGAAAAATCGATAGGTTGACCATCAATCCTCCATGGTGGAGGCAGAAGGTACGATTAATCAGAAATTGTATCCATTTTAATAGACCCTGGTGCAAGTCTAAGTTATATTTAAGCTACAACAATAGAAAGTTGTAAACTGGATAAAATCAAAGATAAGAAGTCTTGCTAATTCAATTAGCTACAATAATAAAACAAAAAGTGGTTGAGTTGGTAAAAGATTGTACAACAGTTATGCGTGGCATGGAAACTAAGGTAGATCTAAACATTTTACCCTTAGGATCTTATGACTTACTCATATGCATGGACTCGATGGAAAAAAAATTAGCTGTTATAAATTAAATTGTCGAGACAAAACTTTTAATTGTTTAGATGATTCTGGAAAAGGTAGAACAATGAACGAAATACCCTAAGGAGTGGTAATAAGATAAATCTTTACTTTACAACTAAAATTAAATGCAAGAAAAGGCTGTGAGATCTACATTGTGCATGTTTTTGAAAATGTTAAAAAAATGAACAAGATCTTGTTAACAGACGATCCAATATTAAAAGAGTTTCAAGATGTGTTTCGAGAAGAAATTCCAGGATTACCTCCTTGAAGGCACACATATTTCACCATAGACTTAGTACCCGTATCTACACCGGTGTCTATGGTACCATATTGAATGACTATTCTGGAACTAACTCAACTTATGATGCATCTTCAAGAGCTTATGGATAAGAAATATATTAAACCTAGTGTGTCTCCGTGGGAAGAACCGGTTTTGTTTCTGAAAAAGAAATATGGAACTTTCAGATTGTGCATTGATTACCGAAAACTTAATAAGATAACAATAAAAAACAAGTATCCTTTACCTCACATGGATGAATTCTTTGATCAAGTCAGGGGAGCTAAGATGTTTTCAAAGATAGAATTACGGCCAGGATACCATCAGGTTATGATTAAATAAGAAGACATTTATTAAACTCATTTTTGAACTAGATATGAGCACTATGAGTTTATAGTGGTACCTTTTCATTAAACAAACGCACCTACGCATCTACAGCCACCATCTAGATATTGTGAAAATGAATGATCCCCCAATTTTCCTATTAAAACTACAATAGAAATCAAAACCAATTTTCCTATTAAAACTACAATAGAAATCAAAATGAGCTGTCGGGATATGCGCGGCTTCTTGTAGCTCCATGTCAGAGATCCATTTTAACTATGTTTAATCGATACTCACAGTGGAGGCATTGCACGTAGAACTGTGTATTCCATGTTTATCACCAACACTTATGTTGTAATTCCAAAGAATTATTTTAGGTGCTCAATAGATTTGAGTTGTTATTTAATTAAATATTGTAATCGTTATGTATAGTGTGGTATAGCACCTCTGCTTCGAGTAGCAGTGCAATAACTATCAACAAAATGAAAATCGTAATATTAAGTGAATATCATTGTTAACTCTATTGAACAATGCATTTCTTGTTGGTTTAGGTGGACAATGCTTTGATTATATATATGTCATTTTCTTGTTAGTTTAAACAAATTGTATATATATATATATATCATTTTCTTGTTAGTTTAAACAAATAATGTATCAGAGGGATCTAACCAATGTATCGAAGAAAACATACAATGAAAAATATTCAGTAAGTTGGATTTGCATTAAGGGAGAACGAAATGAGATATGCACAAAAATATAACAAATAGTACAAATGAATAAAATAGCAAACACAATTCCCATAGAATTCACAATAATCATGGCATCACATTCCATTGCATATTTAAAGGAATTCTTTCACCTTGATTATATATGATAAAGTGAGAGAAGAATAGTTCCCATGATCTACATGGGATAAATTGGTTTAAATTTACAAAATGTTTTATTCACCTTGATTATATATGATAGAGTGAGAGAAGAACAATTCTCATGATTCATGTGGGATGAATTGGTTTAAATTTACAAAATGTCAGTTGTAATGTCCCTCCACTTATAAACATTTGAATATTTTAATTTTGATGGTTATGTTGTGAAATTTTTGGAAAAATATTTATGTGGAAAAAGTATATCATCATAAACTTAACAAATATTTATGATAATGATTTTTTTAAAATATTTTTTTAATTTATTTTATTTTACTAGAAAATCCATTTGTAAAGAGTAAATTATTATTCTTTAGGAGAGTAAAAAGGGACAAAACCACCAGAGTAAATATTGTATTGTGCACTAAGACAAGTGTAAATTTACTCTCAAAGTTGTGCGATGTGAGGGATCCTTAGGAAATAATGATTTATACTTTGGGATAACATGAACAAGTAATATTGATTGTTGTGGTCTATAGTTAGGAGGAACTAATTATCTACTCAATATGGAAAAATCCAAATATGTATTCTAATTTTATTTATTTCTATAATGAATAATTTTCTCATTAATTCAATATAAAATATTTGCTCGATTATATAGATTCTATTTTGAATGTAACTGATAGTAGTGAAGAATATTAAAGACTATAGTGTAAATTTGAAATAAAATAATAGTCTTTTTTTTTTAACACATAAAAGAAAAAATAAAATAATAGAAATAATATTAAAGACTATAGTCTAAATTTGAAATAAAATAATAGTCTTTTTTTTTAACGCATAAAAAAAAAGAAAATAAAGAAAATAATAGAAATGAAATATTGATTTACTTGCACAATATTATGTATTGTGGAATACACTCTCTATTATAGAAAGAAAAAAAATAAATGAAATATTAGTTTGTGAACTAGCATTTGTTGATATAAAAAGATTTAATCGAAAAAAAAATATATTGAATGCACCCACACAAAGCTAAAGTGTAACAAAGCTTTTTTTACCACATTTTTATTTGCAAAGATTATTTTCAAGATATAAGTATAGTGGTGATAGACAAAAGAATGTCCCCTAATTAGATATCAATATTGAACGGTATGATATTTAAATACAAACTTTTGTACATAAAACTAGCATAGTGTTTTAACTAGTGATTTAGCATACAATAAACTTTATACTTGGAAATTCATATTTACATTTTTGGTCATTGACATTTGGTTTTGAGTTTTTTTAGAATTCCTAGAAAGGGTAGGGTATGTATACCTTCATAAACTTTACCAGGGAGTCTCATACATCAATTTGATGTGGCTTAGTCGTGACCTTAAAAATATATTATTATTATTATATAAAAATATGAGTTGAAGTTCTGAATTAAATCCCCATAAAACATTCTTGTCCATAAGATATAATTTTATGTGGAAGATTACCATTAAACAAACAAAACAACATGGGTGGAAAAACTGGGTAATGATTTCTTTAATTCACTATGTACCCTCGAATAATAATAATGAGTTTTTTATAGCATTTAAAAATGTGAAACTTATCAAAACAAGTTTCTTGCCTCAACCCGACTACTCATGGGGATGATAGGAGCAGACCCTTTGTATTCTCTTAGATTGACCTGTTATGTATGACCCATAAACATAGGATGACTATGGGTTTCCATACAAACCAAACCATTAACACAATTACTAAAGCCAAATGGATTCTCATTACAAGACTAAATACTTATGTGTTAAGTATGTGCACACTACAACAAATAGTTTACCAGGAGAAAACGAAGTAAACAAGCCCAACACGATTTTGATGGGAATGATAATCCAGATTGGGCATGACCTGCATATCAACGCAATGAAGAATAACTCATATATACAATATTAAAAAAAAAATTTAAAAGAATTCTTGTCATTTCTAAACAACAGGAATATTAGCTTACATAACCGTGATAATGGCGATGGCAGAAATAGTTTGTATACAAACATAACACATGATACTAAACCCTTTGCATCTTAGAGAAAAACAAACATAGGGTTCCTTCATTGCGTAACAATAACAATGCATTTAGTCTGAATTGGTTAAAGATCCATATTCAAGAAGCATAGTATTGGTTGGGTAGAAGGACTGACATTCTTCTCCTTTGGCACCAAGATATGTCACCTACTTAGTGGAATAAAAGCATTCAACGATATAGTTTAATTGTAGTTAAGTACTAATCAAGGTTCACAGTATCCCATTTCTTTCATAACTCTTGAAGTGACTTGGATCAAGTGGACGTTATAACCGTAGTTAAATACATTACGTGTTGAATGTAAAATCCATGTAAAAGATGTTAGAATATGTAATTCATACTTGTTGTATGATTGGGTTAATGACCTGTTGAGCAGGTAGTTATAGTTAGATGACCTGAGAGAATAGGTCAAGGAGGTTGTTAGATAGTTGGTTGTGAGAACAATTCTCTCCAACCAAGTCTCCTAGTTTGGTGTGTGGTTGAGATATTTGCTCAACCTCTATTGCTATTATTAGAATAAGTTAGATCTGATAAAGCTCTATATAATGAGTCAATGTATTGTATAATATAATTCAGTAATCTAATAGTCATGTCTATCTCATTTGTTATTTTGGTATCAGAGCTTGGACATGCCTAGCTCTCTCACAAGAAGGCCTGGATCATGAGAGAGAGAATGATGTGTGTTAATCGTTAGCGTAGGATAATAGTGTTGTGTTATAATGTCTCTCTCATTTTTTATTTTGGTATGAGAGCGATTTCATCACCCGGTTATTCGCAACAGAGATAGCAGGGTGTTTTGGAGATTTTTATACCTGTTTTCTTAGATTTCTTCTCTTTGGTTTTCGGATCGCAATGGCAATGGAGGCCTCCACCATGATGAGATCGTCTCTCAAGGTGGGATCGTTTGTGGAAAATCATCGTACTTCCATGGCGGCTGATGCAAAAATCCAATCGAAGATAACAAGCACCAATGGCACAATCAGATTGTCTTTTGGAAGCTTTGGAAGCAATTTCTTCGGATCCACTGTGCAGTTTTGCCAGGGTTCATCCTTACAAAGTCAGAGTGCTAGGACTTTGCAACCAGTTCGAGCTACTGCAACAGAGACCCCTCCTAGAGTTAAAAAATCCTTGGGAAAGGAGAGGAGCAAGATCGAAATAAATGGATTCGGTCATATTGGGAGGTTGGTTTTGCGTGTTGCATTGAGTAGGGAAGATATTGAATTAGTTGCGATCAATGACCCATTCATTGATGCTAAATACATGGCTTACATGTTTAAGTATGATTCAACTCATGGGGTATATAAAGGGAGCTTGAAGATTGTTGATGATAAGACTCTTGAAATTGATTGCCACATAATTATAGTCAATTCTAAAAGGGATCCTGTAGAGATTCCTTGGGGTGATTACGGAACTGTTGTTCATCCACGTGGAAGGATCCGCTAGAGGAGACATCGTGGAAGAGCGACGCCACCTGAGTGGAAGTCACTGTAAAGTGTAGTCGTTATGAGTGATCTACTGCCATTTTTTGCTGTAGATGCTCATGTTGGTTGTTGTGAAGGAGCGCTTATCAAAAAGAAGTCGCCTTGTTGGTGCAGAGGAGAGCGTGAGATAGCTCTTCGTTGTTGAGAAAGAGAAATTGTCTATTTTTGTTGTTGTTTGCAGAACTCTTTGTTTCCATGAAGCATATTGAAACCAGGAAACTATGTTTTGAAGAGTTGTCAGCCGAAAAGGAAGAGAGTTTCGGTTCTGCGCTGTCCCGGAGGATGTCGTCGTTGTTCGCTGAGGAAGCAGAAAGGACAAAGGCATCATTGCCTGGAGGTGTTATAGAGAAATGAAGTGAGGTGTATGTGCTCATTCTGTCAGACTCACACATCCTCCAAATTAAGTCACAAAAGTAAGAAAGTGAGATTGAGTTGTGCTTATATTTTTTGTTTGAAGGTGTGATGATAATTATTTAAGTTGTGTGAAGTGGTTGTGTGTCTTGGTCAAGAATGATGATGAGATGTAAATGGACATATGTAATGGGCTTGTAATATTGGGCATATGATTGGTGAGAGTATTTTTGATATTTTATGTACTTGATTGAATTGTTGTAGGAGGTGCATGATCAGTTGTACCTGAGACCCCAGGTTATGGTCCAAGTTGTAATGCTTAGCCACAGGCAAGCTAATTTCCCCAGGTTTGTTGTAATCCCTGTTAGTAAGGCATAAACAAGCATACATGTTGTAGCGCATAAGTGCATGTGATCACAGGATGTGATACTCTCTCATAGGCAGAGAGGTTGTTGTATCAAGTTGTGGAATTAAACAATAGGATAGGTATGAGGGTGGTAGGTGTACTCGTATGCTAGCTTGATGTTGAATCAGAGACTTTGGATCTTTGATTAAGGTGGGGATGTGAGATGGAAGAATCTCAAAGTGTGAGACCAAGTTATGAGTCTCAGAGTGTGAGGGACCAAGTTACGTTTAAGGGAGAGTTTAACATTGATGAGCTATGTAGCTGAAAACAATTCCTAGAGAACTAACGGTTACAACGACAGATGACCCATGTATTCTGGTAGATGGATTGTGTTTTATATGGACANATGTAGGTACAAGATGCAAGAGGAAGCAAAAACAAAGTTCAAGGATGAAGCCTGTAGTAAAGCAAGCTCAAGTGAAAGATTGAAGTTATGACAGTGATGAAGATATGACCACAAAGATATTTTAGATAAGTAGTCATTAAGGGAGAGTGTTGGAATATATAATTCCTACTTATCTAATATGATGTATTAAGAAGTAGAGTCAATCTCTACGTGAGTTATGTGATCTTATTATTAGGAGTTTGTTAGGGAGTTTGATTTATGAGATCCTAGATTCGTGTTTATAGTTGAGATATTTGCTCAACCTCTCATCCTATATTTGGAATAAGTTAGATTTTATAACTATCAGTGAGCTCTATATAATGAGCCACAAATGTATTGTATAAGGAATTCAGTAATCTAATAGTGTTGTGTTATAATGTCTCTCTCATTTGTTATTTAAAGATTGGTATGGCAATCAAGGACGAGCTATAGTTCATAGCCATTGTTATACATACAAATGTTTATATATGTAAACCAGTTACATGGTGTGGAAAAATTAATTTGATATTATCAATTAAATAACAATATCTAAGGAATGAATATGAAATTTAACCTTTATGAGTATATGAGTTTAATGTACCCCAAAATTTAGCTAATTTTTTGTTTTTTTATAGAGGGGAACAACTATGAGACTTGTTGTCAACTGCATTATAAGTCT
>SNQJ01S0001063.1:206098-237096 GCA_010110895.2 Picea sitchensis
TGGACAAAAGCAAACATATATGGAATGTTCCTCATTAAGTCTGAGATGACAAAGAAATACAGAGAAAAGTCAACAAAGCAAGCACAAGAGTAGACACGGCAAGAAAATATCCTAGGACAGAAGCTTGTCTGTATATTGTTTCATTTTCCTTTTATAAAGAATATTAGATAGTTGCTTTCTGGTCTTAAATGCCAGCCAAGAACCAACATGGAAATTCCTAATAAATTCGACTTAAAGACTCAAAAATTTCCAAATTCCTAATAAATTCGACTTAAAGATTCAAAAATGTCGTCATTTTATAAAAAGGAAGTTTGATTTTTGTTGGGGTTTTGTTTAAATTTAAATTTTGAATTAATGAAGTTGTTTTTAATGTATAAATGGATCCAGCATCTTCTAACATCTAGATTGTAAAGGAATTTTTTAATGCTAATATCAAATCATTGCAATTTCATCAATCCAAATTTATTATGGCTAAATTTTACACCTAAAATGTTGGTTTCCCTTTTCGGCTATTTTGAACAATAGGGAAAGATCCAACTCTATGGCATTTTATAGTGTCCAAAGGAATTGGGATATTTCCAACATTCTCTAATTTGGCAATCATTTTCAATAACTGGAAGGCCGCTGGAAGGCGAATCTTACTTATCCTTCATATGCCAACTATAAATGTTTGGCGATATTTTTGTAAAAATATTCAAATTTCTAAAGATTTTATATAGTTTTTATAAAATTTTGGCGATTTTTAAGGTAAAATAATTTTATCCTATAGAATTTGGGCGAATCATTTTTAAAATAGCAAATCTTGTTTTTGGAAAAACCGCGGAAAATCAGCCCAATAGCGAAATTTAGCCCCTAAAATCATCCATGTTTTCCTCTACTCTTTGTTTTCCCAACTTCACCAAACCTTTCTCCACCGTTTCCCTCACAAAGTGGTATTTCACAACAATATGCTTACTCTTGGGATTGTAAGTTGACTTCTTGAGCATTGCAATGACATTTTGGCTATCTTATTATATTCCCAACTATCGTGTTTCGGACTATTACTATTGGACAATATCAATAACCAAAATACCTCTTTAGTAGCTTTTGTTGTAGCAGCTTATTAAACCTTTGACTTTGATTAGGAAACAATTGATTGTGTCTTATTCTTTTTTTTGTTACTCCTCCAAACAAAGTAAATAGATATGCACTTGTGTTCTTTTTCTTGTCCACATTTCCAAAGCAATCTACATCAACAAACCCATGTACATAAGAAAATACATTAATATGACCTCAATAACATAAGGTATAGTCCTTTGTGTCTTACAAATAATTCAATATTCTTACTTGTCTCATTTAATGTGTTATGTTTGATCTTGTGCTTACCATGACATACATAAGAGACCTTGTGGCTCTAGCTTATGCTACCTAACTATATGTATTCATTTTTCTCATGAGACAAATTAAACACTCCCACTTTGAAAGGTGTTTATACTTATTTACAAGTCTTTATCCCAAAGAGGTTGAGAATATACTCAACACTTCTTTTGATTAAGCCATATCTTTTCATTTTTTTATCTTTTAACTTTTTTGCTAACACAAAAATGTAACATACCAAGTTCATTCATATCAAATTCCTTAGAAAACAAGGCTTTGTTTCTCTTACTAATTACATATTGTCATCAATCAACAATATACCATCCAGATATAAGACCAAAATTACAAATATATGGCCCACTGCTTTGTAATAAATATTATTATCAAGAGTGATTCAAGTGGAATATTCTTGCAACTCCTTCTTCTGAATTTTTTGTAATATTCCCTTGGCTATTAATTCAAACCATACAGTGATTTCTTGAATTTACAAACAAATTTCTCACCTCCTAACATAGATCCCTTTTTATGTTGCATGCATATCTCTACCATGATGTTTGTTATAGCATCTTTTGACACCTCCATGTCCTAAATGCCTAATTAGCCACCATACTCACATATCATTGACTGTTCTCACTCTGTAGGATGATTAAACAACCTCCTTGGCAATCCACATGCTCTTCCTACTAACAAAAGGACCGTGTAGATGCCCTTCCTCCTCAAAAAAGGAATGTGTGCCTCGAAATTGGATAAAAAATATAATTCATGAAAATCATGTGCTACTGGGAGGGGTTTATGGGGAAAATACCTCTATAACTTCTTGAAAGATGATTTTGTTGGTATCATCCCATCCTTGTTGCATGAATTTCTACTAGATAAAAGAGACAGATACATTGTCAAGTACCGACATATGTTGTACAAATCTACACTAAATTATAACTACGAGAAAAAAAGGATGAGTGGGAAGAATTATTAGAAGATAATTTCAAAGACAGATGCAAAGCGTGTGATTACTTCCTAAAGGAATGAGAATAGAAAGAATGGATAACATCACAGACTTCGGGTAAGTTGGGACGACGATGTGGGGTTGGATGATTTGTGAGATGCTATAACTCGAGTTCACCGCACTGAAGCAAATAATGTTAGAAGCAAGGAGGAAGATAAATCAAAAAAGAGACGCATTAGAATCAGGAGGGAAGACTACATGAAAAATGAATATTCATAAACCCTCACTCGACATCTATAAATTGGGGCAGGATAAAAGGAAAAAAAGGGGAGGAGAGATGCAAAATGAGAGATATCCTTCAAGTTTGAATTGTAAACATCCCTAGGAGTGGAAAATTGTTGGAGCACATGAGAAGTCTGATTCAAATAGAAATCTACTAGACTTGGAAATAACAAAAACCTGAACAATTCCTGGGAGGAATGTAAGTTTGCAGTTGAGAGAGGAAGATAGAGGCGCCCATGAAAAAAATGGGTTTATCAATAGTATTTAACTTGATGACTTGGGACCTGCAGTTTGATAATCTCCTACTAGAAACACTAGACCGTGTATTACAATCTTCCTCCACCAAAGGCTTCATATTGATACTCAGTGTTCGAAGGTATGGTGTAGAGTTGATAGAGATTGTCACATAAGAGACACACTTTGGATTGAAACACAAGAAACTAATCAAAATCAACCATAGGACATATTCCTCCAGATAAATATGTCATGGAATCCACCCCCTTCCGAATTTACTTATTGATAAAGAATCCAAGTCAATGAACATCGAAAATGAATCGATGCAATCCTTTGGAAGATGATTTTTTCAATGTATAGTGAAGGGTTGTTAAACGAATGACATAATCCCAATAAGATAACAAATTCAATTAGCATTGGAATATAGATCGAATAAATACCAACAACTTATTGTATCGGTGGAGTCAAATACTCATATTTCGATCGCCCAAACCAAAATTGTATCATCCTCCAAACTGACTCATGTAACAAATAAGAAAACTCAAAATCTCTCAATAGTCCCAATTTATAAACCCCCTATTAAAACCACAATGGTTCTCAATCATATAGCCATCAATGAAGGAGATGAAGATCCCAAGCGACATTGGTTCATTTGCGAGAAATTTTGGGACACGACCGACATCACAGATTAAGATAAGAAAATGGAAAAATATGTGTTGTTATTCAAGCCAAGGCCCTCACCTAGTTCATGAAATTTACACAGAATCACACAAGGTCAAAAATAGATATAAATCAAAATTTCTTCATGTTTTTCAAGACTCGAGAAATCAACCATTTGGATAGACAAAAACTCAAAAAAAATTAAGTGAAGTAAGGTAGAAATAGTCTAAGAATATGATAAGGAATTCAAGGACTTAGTCAAATTCTTTATATCATCGAATAGAAGCACCCGGTACAATGGTATATAATAGGATATGTACAAAAAATCTAAGCTTTGCTATGGATGTATGATGTTCAAGAATGTGAGGATGCCTTGAAAAAATCATAGTGCATAGAAATGGACGTTGAAGGACCATCAACTTCATCAATGATGGAGAAATAACTAGAATAAAAACTTGAAATTCTGTAGTAATCTCTAGAAAACATGGTCATTTCAAAGAATGAAATTTGGTGCACCATTTTCTCTAGAGAAGGGCACACAAAGGACTATTTTAGATTCAATGATACATTAGATCCAACCATCCAACATATTAAAATAGAAACGTTATGTGATCTTTTCCAAGCTGTGATAAATCATGCAACCAAAGACTACCTGCACAACTTAAAAAATGCCAGACCAAAATGGTGCCACATTTGTGAATAGAATAATCACTCTACACTAGAATGTTGGCTAAATGGGAGTGCCAAGGTGAACATCCATTCAATATATCACATGCAAGAAGTTGACCAAAATATCAACCAAGGTGGAGGAAATGGTTATAGAGGTTGTGGTCAAAGGGGTTACCTAGGAAGAGGAGGCTATAGAGGTGGACACGTTCAACCATATTGAATATGTGGTACAAGATGATTTTATTTCTTTAATTATTGGAAACCATATACGCTTTGAATTCCCTGTTAAGGATAGAATTGTGTTAAATTTTGCAATAGATTTGGAGTGGGTGATCACTCACTCGAATAATGTCTGATAGTATTGAAGAAAGTTATGAAAAAAAGGAATGTGAACCTCTTGCATACAATGCCTAAGAAAGAATTATTAAAATCAAACAATCTCCATGTTGTGACTAGATCAGGTGTGGGTCAAGACAATTACCAAAAATCATTCTCTCTACAAATGGCATATCGAAACATGTATCTCAACCCAGAACAAAAAGAAAATATAAAGCGGAAAGTGCTAAATTTCTTTAAAAATATTGACCATGAAAAAAAAATGGAAGAAAAGGAAGGAAACAAAACACTTCAGACATTTCCTTAAATGGATTTCTCTAGCTACTAAAATAAAAACAGTCAGTCGAGCGCTTGATCAAATTACTAAATATCTTGAGGGAGTATAAACAAGATCAAAGACCATATAAGAATCTTCGAGAATTGTCATAGGATAAACACATGAATGACTACAATCCCCATGTCAACCTTGAGATCAATGGAAATATGATTAAAAAAATCATAGTTGAGTTTGAATCAAGAGTAAATATCCTTCTCTGGGAGACATGGAAATGTCTTGGAAATTCCCCGGTAGCTCCAACGATGAATTTCTTGAAACTAGCATGTCAAAGATTCATAAAGCCAATAAATACACTTTAAAATGTCAAAACATATATAATTGGGTTTCCAATGATGGTCAAATTTGAAGTGATTAATTTGGTTCAAGGAATTCCTACCTAACGTGCATTATTAGGAAGGCCATGGGGTCAGAACATGAAAGAAGTTATCTTTGTGGAAAGAAATAGGATCAAATTGAAAGGGAGAGGTAGAAAAATCATGATACCTATGAATCCAAAAGAAGGGATACCATGGGTATAAACATGAGATAAATACCAAGAGACTCACCAACTATATCAGATAATGAATTAATAGAAGGATAATGTTGAACTAAATGCACAAGGAGAAATTTTAGTCAGTTTGTAGATGTCTATGAGAAATAAACTAGACACAGAACTCTATAAATGGAAAATACATAATTATGAATCCTAAGCAAAATAATGTTGATTTATAGAGGAAATACCAATAAGCAATCAAGAGCATGCTTTTTGAGTGCAAGAAATCCCTATCGTGTTCGAAAAAAAGATAAAACATACACCAACACATATGTTAAGTTATTCAAAAAGAAGAAGTCCCCTATGGTTCAATGAAGGAAATTCTCCATTTGTCCATATGCACAAGGTAATCAAAACATTTGGAAAATAGGGAAGAGTACAAACCCTAATAGAGTCCTTCACTAGTCAAGTTGGTCGTTGGTGAGAAACCCATTTCCCTTAACTTACAAACATGGAAAAATATTAAATTATACTTTGTCAAATAATTTGGTGAGAAAAAGAGATCAGCAAGAGTCGAAATCCCAACCTTTAAACTTGGGTTCAACCTAGTATCTCACATTCACCAGTGTAAAAATGAATGGGGAAGAGTTGGATGCAAGGATGAAAGAGTTTGAATGCACATGTTTCCCAACATATTGGATGACATACCACACAAATGGTATAAGATCGATGAGGCATGTGGCCATACATTTAATTGGAACGAAATAAAGGGAAATTTTATAATGTATTTTGAATTCATCTTGGAAGAGGCACCACTGAGAGAGGCAACATAATACATAAAGAACTTTCTTGAAAAAACAAACCCTCACAAAGTTCAAAAAAGAGCCAAGACAAAAGTTGACATAAGGTCGACCTTGACTTGCGAATTCATGTCGATACATGATCAAGATAATATAAGATCCCGTCGGATTAGATGGAAAACATAATGTTTCCAAGAAAAAAACTTTAGATGGAGAAAAAGTCACCCAGGAGTAAACAACTATTTAATGTACCTCTAAAATTACTAAAAAAAAAAAATTGTGTTAAGGTAATAAATCTTAATAATTATGGTCATTGTGCACATATTTTTTGGGGGGCATGGTTATTGAATTCTTTATCATCAGACCTATCCAAGGCATTAATCATTTCTTAACCGATTATTATTTAGTGAAAAAGCATCATAGAAACCCAAGGCTTAAGTAAAGGTTTGTAGTTTAAAAGTTGTAACTTTATATGCCTCATTACAATAATATCGATATTTGAATATGTTTGATTTTTCTCAATAGTTATCTCACTATTTATCCTTATATTCAAGGATTATTGTTTTATTTCCTAAACAAAACCTAAATATACTTCGTAGCCTATGATATGGGAACCATACGAATTCAAATTTTCTTAGCCATGGCCTTTATAAACTATTGTTTTATTATAAGTTTCTAAATGATATTAATTGCTTTGTAGATAGATTTCATATGAAGTGTGCATACTTACTCAATTTATCAATTACTAGCATGATTGAATCATTTTGTCTTTGAGTCTTAGGAAAACCTGTAATGAAGTCCATTGAAATAATTTCCCATTTCCATTCTCGTATAGGTAGAGGTTGTAACAAACCAGTTGGATGTTGATGTTCATATTTTACCTCTTAACAATCTAAGCATTTAGATAAATATCCACTTGTCTTAGATTTCATAGTATGCAAGTAAAATTGTTTTCTTAAGGATGTCATGATTTTTTGATATCTTAGATGACCAGAACAAGGGTTCTTATGCAACTCATTTAGGATTACTAACTTCAAATCAATAGAATTTGGTACATAAGTTTCGTTTTTGAACTTTAAAAGTCTATTTTTGTCAATACTAAAATCTGTACGATTTAAGTTTCCTTCATGTTTCTGCAACTGATCTGTTGTTTTGATGTATCCTGCATTATTTTACTTACATAATTAATTATGTCCTTAATATCACTTTATGTTTTGTTGATAATGACTTCATATAATTCATTAGTTCTTCGACTTAGTGCATCTGTGAATTTATTTTCCTTTCCTTTGATGTGTCATACTTTGAAATCGAACTCACTTAGAAAGGATAACCACCTTGATTTATGTGCATTGAGATCATGTTGACTAAACAGATGTTTTACACCGTTGTTATATGTTAATAATAGAAATTTTCTTCCCATTAAATAACTCCGCCACATTTTTAATGCATGAATAAGAAATGTGAATTCTAGATCGTGAGTTACATAGTTTCTTTTATGATATTTTAATTTGTGATATTCATAACAAATTACATGTTTGTCTTGTGACAATAGTCCACCTAATCGTTCTTTACTTGTGTCTACACAAACTGTAAAATATTTATAAGGGTCAATCACTTTAAGTATTGGTGTTGTAGTTAGTAATCCTTTTAATGTATCAAAACTGTCCTCGCACTTTTGAGACCAAATAAATTTTGTTCCCTTTTTATGCAGTGATGTGATAGGGTAGCCAATTTTGGAAAATCCTTCGATCAACCTCCAGTAATAATCGATAATCCCCATGAATGATCGTATGTCCACTACATTATTAGGTACCAACTATTCCATGATATATTTCATCTTTTCCATGTCTACAGAAATACCATCTTCTAATATCACATGTCCTAAATATTCAGTGGTCTCAGATTTCATAGTAACCTAATAAAATTCTTTTCTCAAGGATGTCGTCATTTTTTGATATCTTATATGACCAGAATAAGGCTTTTTGTGCAACTCATTTAGGATTATTAACTTCAAATCAACATAATTTGGTACATAAGTACAGTTTTTGAACTTAAAAGTCCATTTTTGTCAATGCTAAAATATGTACTATTTAAGTTTTTTTTATTTTTCTGAAATATATATGTTTTTTTATGTATTCTGTATCATTTCCACTTATAGATTTAATTTTTTCCACAATATCAATTTTTGTTTTGTTGATAATGACTTCATATAATTCATTATTTCTTTGACTTAGTGCATCTGAGACTTTATTTTCCTTTCCTTTGATGTGTCCTACTTCGAAATCAAACTCTCTTAGAAAGGCTAACCACATTTCCTACCATGCATTGAGATCCCATTGACTAAATAGATGTTTCACACTACTATAAAAAAAATTCACACCACTAAATAGATCCCTTTAATAATATAAATTTTCTTCCCATTAAATAATGTCACCACATTTTTAAAGCATGAATTACAGCTGCTAATTCCAGATCGTGTGTTACATAATTTCTTTCATGTAGTTTTAATTTACGAGATTCGTAACAAATTACATGTTCGTCTTGTGACAATACTCCACCTAATCCTTCTTTACTTGTGTCTACAAAAAATATAAAATATTTATAAGGGTCAACCACTTTAAGGATTGGTGTTGTATTTAGTAACCCTTTTAATTTACCAAAATTGTTCTCGAATTTTTGAGACCAAATAAATTTTGTTCCCTTTTTTTGCAGTGATGTAATAGGTTAGCCAATTTTGGAAAATACTTCGACAAACCTTTGGTAATAATCGATAATCCCCATGGATGATCGTATGTCCTCTACATTCTTAGGTACCGACCATTCCATGATAACTTTAATCTTTCTGGGGTCTACGACAATACCATCTTTTGATATCACATGTCCGAAATAATGTATCTTTCTTTGATAGAAGTCACATTTATCAAACTTAGCATATAATTTATGCTCTCTTAGAATTTGTAATACTATTTTGAAATTTTGTTGGTGTTCTTATTCAAAATTTGAATACATTAGAATATCGTCGATAAAGATCAATACAAATTTATTCAAATACTGACTAAATATATTTTTCATTAAACAAATAAAAGTTGTTGGTGCGTTAGTAAGTTCAAATGAGATTATTATAAATTTTTAATGTCCATATAACATGTCCTAAAAGATGTTTTATTTGTGTCTTCATCTTTTATTTTTATTTTATGATAACCAAATCTTAGGTCCAGTTTAGAGAATATTTTCGCTCCTCCGACCTAATAAAACAAATCATTAATCCTGGGTAGAGGGTACTTGTTTTTAATCGTAATTTTATTCAATTGACTATAGTCAATACATAATCTTAGAGTTCCATCTTTCTTTTTGACAAATAATATTGATGATCCCCATGGCGAAACACTTGGTCTGATGTATCATTTATCTAACAGTTCTTGTAATTAACTCACGGAAACTCATCTTGTAAAGTTCCTTTGGCACCGGTGCAAATATAGGTAGTAAATCAATAAAGAAATATGTTTCTCTCCTTTCAGGTAATTATGGTATTTCTTCTATGAATACATCCTCAAATCCCTGAAGAACCACAAATTCTTCTAAACTTGGTTTTCTTTCTCTCTCTAGAATATTTTTTACTTGGATAGCATATATTTTGTAGCATTTACTTATGCACATTTTAAATTTCATTGTTGATATTTGTCTAACAAAAACTAGTTTACTAATTTCTTGCACTGTTCTTGATATTCCATTTTCATCATTGTCTACAAATGATTTTTCATAACAATTCAGTACAACTTTATGTTTTTCTAACTAGTCCATTCTGGTAAATATGTCAAATGATCCTAAAGGTAATATATTCAAGTTTATTTTTGTATCCTGACCACTTATATTCAGCTCACAGTCATGAATGAATTATGTTAACTTTCTTTTTATGCACGCTGCTAATTGTACTAACCAGGATTTAGTATGCTTTACTTTTTTCACCTTTTTTGAATATACCAAATTTGGGGTAACACAACTTAAACTAGCTTCTGGGTCAACTAAAATAGATACTTTGTTGTTTTGAATTTTACCTTCAATCTCCACAATAGTTAATTTATGATTTGTTTGTCTACCATCCAAAGTTGTGTTGATTCTATGAATATTTTTTCCAATATCTTCAACTGTCAAAGCTTCTTGTATGCTCTCATTAGTTTTGTTTGTAGCATTCTTATAGGGACAATTTCTCAACAAATGTGGTTCTCCACATCCCCAACATTTCAATGGTTCTCTAGGATTATGATTTGTTTTCTTGACTCTCAAGTTAACCGACTTGCTTCCATGTACTTGTGGCATGTTTTTGTGGGAGGTATATTCTTGTTGTCCCATGGACATGTTCCAAAATGGTGAAGGTTTGAAACCATTTTCCCTTTGATTTATCTTCTCTTGGTTCTTTTCTGTCCATGCTTTTGGATTTTCATATCGTTGTTTGTATTGATCATAGCATATTCTTGATTTTCATAGTACTTCATTCAAAGTTTTTGGGTTATCAAACTACATTTTGTCTTGTATAACTCAGGTAAGCAACTTAGAAACATTTGAACGTTCACCTTTTCAGATTTTATATAAGGTACAAATATCAATAGTTTCATAAATTTAGTAATTAGGTCCTCCATAGACATTTTTCCTAACATCAGCTCATAGAAGTATTTGGGTTTTCTCTCATAATAACTTCGAGATAAGTATTTTTTCTTAAAGTATTTCTTAAAATCTACCCATTCCATTTTCTTTTCCTTTAATCCCTTGGCTAGTTTTAAGTCCTGCCACCATATACTGGCTTTACCCTTCAGATTGTAAATAGCCATCCTTACTTTCATATTACTAGAGTAACTGTAAATCTAGAAGTATTTCTTTATGTCAAGTAACCAAGCTTCTGCCTTTTCACCAATTCTGGACTCACCATCAAATGTTGAAAATTTGATTTTCTTGAACTCTCCATCTAAATGGTCCATCTGTTTTATTTTCCTTATTTTAGATGCTTTGTTTTCCGTCATATGTGTGTTGTTTGAAGGGTTGTTTTATTTTTTTCTTACATGGCTAGAATCCTTTGAGGAGTTTTTACAACTTGTTCATCCACTTCATTATTCTTTGAGTTCCTTTTTTTTTTTCTATGTTTTGTAAAAACATCTCATTTATTTTGTGTTGATATTCTAGTACTTTCTTTAGTTTTTTGTTATCAGCTTTGAATATATGTAATTCAATGATAAGGTTCCTCCAGGGATGATTTTAAGGATGGATTTTTTTTTTAAATGTAGAAACCTTGGCGAATCTTACTAATCCTTCATATGCCAACTATAAATGTTTGGCAATATTTTTGTAAAAATATTCAAATTTATAAGGATTTTATATAGTTTTTATAAAATTTTGGCGATTTTTAAGGTAAAAGAATTTTATCCTATAGAATTTGGGCGAATCATTTTTAAAATAGCGAATCTCATTTTTGGAAAAACCATGGAAAATTAGCCCATGAGCGAAATTTAGCCCCTAAAATCATCCATGGGTTCCTCATCATTTCCAACACCTAGGTTGTTGAATTACCTTCGCTATGATGTTCTAGGTTTCTAGGAGGTTCTTGATTATTAATATCTTCAGGTCTTCCTTCTTCTCCATTCTGTGTTAACATAGTTACAAATGTTTTTGACACAATATGTTTGTAAAAAATGAAAAAAAATTGCTAATTAAATTTTTTCATTTAACATAATAATTTTTTGGCGTTTCCCTTAGGCCTAAGTGTTGTAACCTACAACACTCGTATACCATATGTAATGTAACTCTAAAATTACTATTAAAAAAAAAATAAAAATTGTTAAGGTAATAAATATTAATAATTATGGTCCTTGTCCAAAGTTTTTTTCTTACATGGTTCTTGAATCCTTTATCATCACACCTGTACAAGGATTTAATCATTTCTTAATTGATTATTATATAGTGAAAACTCGCCATATAAAACCTAGGCTTAAAGAAAAGGTATGCATTTTAAAAGTTGTAAATTTATATACCTCATTACAATAATATAGATATATGAATATGTTCAATTCTTATAAATAGTTGTCCCATTGTTTATCCTTATATTCAAGGATTATTCTTTTCTTTCATAAATAACACATAAATATACTTCATAAGTTATGATATGGGAACCATACAAATTCAAATTTTCTTAGACATGGCCTTTATAAACTATTTTTTTATTGTAATTTTTGAAATGAAACCTATAATACCATCGTAACTTTGTAATGTATCCAAGGAGGTTGTGACTCCTAAATCTTAGCGTAGTTAAAGGACTGACTACAGATGTTTTCGTTCCAAAGAAGTTCGACGTGAGGGATATAGGGTTGGAGGGGTTTTAAAGGCGCATTTACCTCCTTTCAAATAGTCCGTAGGTTTTTGGTGGACTGGACCAACAATCCAGTTCCACGTCTCCACCTTCACATGGCACGGAGTACAACCATATTCAAAATTGCAGTGTAGGTACAAGACGAAGGGCTCGATACAGTTCTCGTTTCAAGAACAAAAAGCAACAGTTCCCTCTGTCGTTCATCATACTTCTCTGTCTCTTTGTTCTATTCTAGACTTCGACTTTTCTAGCTTCAGGGATGACTGGTAACACAAATTCCATGGAAAAATAAATCTCTCTTCTTGTAAAGAAAAGTTTTGTTGCTACTATTACTTGAATCTCAAGGTAACTATACCCATTCTTATTCTGCAAAGTTCTATATGGTTGTTTTTTTGTTTGCTTTCCAGAATGTGTTCTGTATAAAATAAGGGTTTTTTTTCTATGATACTTGTGTTTACTTTAATTTCATCATTCAGGTTTTAGTCACTCATAAATCTCTCTTCTTGTAAAGAAAAGTTTTGTTGCTACTATTACTTGAATCTCCAGGTAATTATACCCATTCTTATTCTGCAAAGTTCTATATGGTTGTTTTTTGTTTGCTTTCCAGAATGTGTTCTGTATAAAATAAGGGGTTTTTTTCTATGATATATTTTCTATGATACTTGTGTTTAATTTAATTTCATCATTCAGGTTTTAGTGTCACTCAACCTGTTTCTTTCAATCTTGGATCTTCTAGGTCGAGGAGTTTTTGACAACAGATAATCCATATATTATTATTGACTTCATTTTTGTATATAATAAGTTTTTGGGGTACGTTTTAATTATGGGTATCTTATGTTTGCGAGAGAACCCATCAGTAGGGATGATTTTAAGGATGAAAATTTATTTTAAAATGTAGAAATCTTGGCGAATCTTACTAATCCTTCATATGGCAACTATAAATGATTGACGATATTTTTGTAACTCCTTGTTGGATCATTCTTTTGAAGCTCACAGTTGTGAGTAGTTTCGAAGAATGGTCCATTTTGGAGGTTGGTGTAGGACAGTCATTTCCTTTGGAAATGTTCCAGACAGTCATTCTCTAGGGCAGATTCATTCTCTCCAGGTTGCACTTTGTTTAGTGCTGGAGGAATGGCCCAGATAGGTGAATGGTCCAGGTTCAGCAATCAGGGACAAACATTACCTAGGGCAGATTCATTCTCTCTAAGTTGCACTTTGTTTAGTGTTGGAGGAATGGCCCGGATAGGTAAATGGTCCAGGCTCAGAAATCATGATAGTTATTCTTCCTTGCTTGAGAAGAATAGTCCAGATAGATCATCATTGATGTTTTACCTTTTGAGGGCAGATACTCTTCCAGATCTCACAGATGTGAGTGGAAGAATGGCCCAGATAATTCAATTTATATCATAACAATTTTTTCTGTGTAGGTTGATGATATGATTGTTATGGAGACTGCATGTCTCTGGACAATAGATGTATACTACTATGGTGGATGTGTTCCACTCATTGTGACTATATGTCATTGATCAAGTATTTGTGTGCTACTTGGTTTGGCAGTGTACCACTCGATTGTAGTTGTGTACTACTATGGATAGACACAATTGTGTTCTATTGAATGACATTGTTCTAATTGCCTTGAAGACTATCAGTAGTGTTGGAAATGATTATCATCTGGATGGATAATCAATGGACAGAAATTTCCCACACAGAAAATGGTTCAGGATATTTATTCTTCTATGACATATGTATAGATTAGAAGAATGGCTCTTACATCACTCTGTGGGGTGAGTGAATTATCCAGCATCATGTCTGATTACTTATATGGAGTATGGTTTCGAGAGATGATGCAGCTGATGACACTGATAGTGATGATGGGGCTCATGATCTAGTCATGAGATAGTCTATACGACTATGTTGATACTACCGGGTGAATGGTATGTTTGTTCTCAAGACCATTACCTTCAAATACGTCCCTATCTAGGAGGGAGTGTTGATATTATGGTAGCTGCTGGAGGTATTTACCTCCACGTGTAAACCTGACGAGAATAAAATATTTCAAGAAGAAAGAAGAAGCCCTAATTAGTTGGTTAATAACCCTAGAAAACAAGTCAACTCAAGAAGATAATTTTTATTAGGTTATTAGCCTTCAAGAGAAGAATTCAACTAAAGGAAATATCATATAATAAGTAAATAGGCACCTAGAATGAGAAGTCGGCCAAGGAAGTTTTTCAGTTTTAGTATAAATGAAGGAGGTCAGTCTTCATTCTGGCAGGCATTCTCAGAATTGAAGAAGAAGCGCTTGTGCGCACTGCAGTTGGCCAATTTGTGCGCAAGTCTGGAGGAGAGCTTCCATTGCAGCTGCTGCAACTAGCATATTTCAGTTTTGTCTTGGACTATCTCTTAGTTATGGTTTGGACTCCTTGATTAACTCTTGTTTGGTGTTCTATCCTTGGAAAGAGAGTTGTGCTATCTTGTTTGGCTATCTAGCTTAGGGTTTTCTTCCAGAATGATACTCTGTCAAGGATAAGGTGCTAGGGGGTCGCTTTAGCCTATGGTTGGGTGACAATAGTGATATTAAAGCATATAGGGGCTTCCGCAGTGCAAGATATTAGATATTATTTTTGGGATTAACTGTGTAGTGTAAGTCATTAATATATGACCCATATTCATGATTATTAGTCGCAACTGACCAATAATTCTCATGATTTGAATAGTCCACTTAGCACTCATTGCATCGGGTGATGCTCTTAGGGGTGAAGAAATGGGATTGAAACCAACGAAATGAATCGCATGTCATCAATCATCACTTTCAGGGCTTGCACCCGGTAACCAAGACTTCCCAGGTGGTCACCCATCCCAAGACGCCTCTGGCTCAAATGCACTTAACTTTGGAGTTTTTGCCACAATCAAGCCCACTTAGCTTGCTACCCCTTTTGCAAAACCTTAGCAAGTATTGTGCCTGTGAGCATCACCTGATGCAATGAGTGCTAAATTAATTCTTCAAATCATGAGTGTGAACCGATTGCGACTAATGCTCATGAATATGGGTCATATAATGTGGCTGCAGTTAATCCCCAAAATAACATCTAATATCTTGCAATGTGGAAGCCCCTCTATGCTTAAAATAGCTAGAGTCAAGGGAGCTCTAATAGGTAGTTCATAAGGCACAATACTTGCACAATGTTTACCGATGAAGATTGCATGAAGCTAAGTCGTAGGTTGATTATGGAAAAAGCTCTCACAGTTAAAGCAGCAGGCGAGAGGCGTCTTGGGATGGGTGACCACCCTAGAAGTCTGATTCACGAAGGGTACAAAGCCCTAGATAATGATGATTGATGCCTGTGATTTCATTTTGTTGGATTTCAATCCCATTTCTTCACACATGTGAGCATCACTTGGTGCAATGAGTGCTAAAGTGGACTAATTCAAATTATGAGAATTATTGGTGAGTTGATACTAATACTCATGAATATGTGTCATATATTAGCTTACACTACACAATTAATCCCAAAATAATATCTAATGGTGATATTGTCTATGGACAAACAAGCATCCAATAATATTCTAACACATGATCTCCCCTAAAGCCAACACAATCCAAAATGAAATAGTCATGATTGAGCAGCCTCCTATATGTTTGATGATAATTGTTTCTTGATAAAGAACTAATACATCACCTTAATTGTTGGTAGCTTCCCCTAATTCCTATTCAAAGCTTAAGCTTAGTTTAGATTTTCCTTTAAGACAATCCGCACCCTACCACTCCTAGCAACTTGTCTTTGCGTTAGTCATCAAGCTAGATCTATATCTTTTTATCAGATACAATGTTTTTATGAACACATTTTATTTTATTTTTTTTTGTAAATGAAGTTTATGTATTATATTTACCTGGAGGCACATAAAAGTGATAAAAGTTGCCAAAGAGCCAGTATATCTTGGTTGTAGTTCTTTGGAGTGCCCCAGCAGAGGCTAGATCTAGCCATTGAATTCCTACAAGTCTTAGAGAGGTTCACGGTTCAAAAGAAAAACAAACAAAGTTCTAAAATACTTGTGCCATCTAGGCTAGGAGCCCTATGAAATTTGGATGCCACGGCAAAGAAGCTAAACACCTCACAGAATAGCCTATCCATTGAAAACAGGAGTCCCTCATCCACACATGGTTCTTACTGCTGATGTATGTATGGTACAATTAGGTCCAGTGCTTTTCCTTTAAACCTCATTTCTCCTTGTTGTTCTCCCATACGGAGAAACCCGTTCAGCTATGCAACCCCATTTGCTGCGAATTACATGACATGCTAGCTCCATCCTAGTGTAGGGTGCCTCCCAGGAATTAGAGCCCATTGCGGGTGGGAAGCTCCCAGTTGCATTATTGAGGGAGGGATATGAAGAGGAGGTGCATGGCAGTATTACCACAGCAGCTGCAGGAGGAAAATTGAGAGTCCGCCCTCCCTCAGAGGCTCAAATATCCCAGGGATGGCCCAGATCTCTAAAGTGCTGCCAGGGTGACCCACGCAGGGGTGGGAAGCTCATTTGGACTCTCAAAATGGTAGATTACACAGTCAAAATTCTTTCGAGATCGAGGGAAAGACATTGTGCTCAAGATTGCATCCAGGGGAGTCACGAGGTTAGCCATGATGATGTCGACCCTCATGGAATAGTGTATGGAGTGTAGAAGAAAAAGAGTATGAAGGGTAGAAGGGTGGTAGTGACGAAGATAGAAATGCAAAGGTGGTGGGGTGGCAGCTAGGGACATAGTTTGGGGGTGGGAGGAGGAACAAGTCGAAGGGGAGACTGAGAAGAGGTGGGAGGCCAAAGGGGTCTGGACTTTCAGGGAGAGCGCCTCTTCAACTCCTCTAATCCTTTTTCTTTCCATGCTAGCAGAGGTGAGAAGAATACAGACAAAGGTTAGACAAGGAGTTACAGAAATAAACAATGGGAGAGATAGCCCTCGAGAGCACAGGACTGCGCTTGCGTGAAGGGAAGACCCTTCAATCACATACAAGGTACAATACCAAAAGCAAGCCGGTAGGAACCATAGTAATACAAATTATTTGGTGAAAAGAAAGAGTGGTATAAATGCCACACACTTACCTCGACCATTATAGAATTCTGTCACCATTACTCTGAGATGAACTGGCCTGCAACAGACACATCCGTGGCCCCGTGTCTCGCCTTGTCCCAGTTCCCATCCATACATGCAGAGAGCCACCTAACACCACCTCAGGGAAACATCTGATCCAACTTTTGAATGCTATTTTGGAGGATGGGATGATGGGGTTAAGTGAGAATAAGTCTAGTCCTCAGTCAGTGCCCACATTAGCCAATTCATCTACGATCTGGTTCACTTTCCTTTTGATGTGTGTGGGGATGATGACTTGTTGGGAGTGCAACAGTCCTACAATGATATGCAGGCCATGTGTGAGTCTCCATCTTGGCGAGATATTGTCCAGGTTGACCCCATGTAGAATTCTTCACAGCAGGCCAATGATTACCTGAGAACCCCCCTCTACGATGAGCTTTGTGTAATTGTTCTGCGAGGCCATTTGCAAACCTTTAATAATGCCCCAGAGTTCTGCTGCATTATTAAATTGGGAGATACACACTCCATATTAAAATATGTCAAGATGATTACCGAAGACAACTCCTGCTGCATCTCCGGGATTGCCTTTGAGGCTCCGTCAAAGTTAAGCTTGATGAAATATTTTGGGAGAGACGAGGAAGGAGCTACTCGAGAAGAGGTGGGAAGGGGGAGGAGAGAGGTGAGGGAAGAGGAGTCCGATTACCCGAGAAGGAGCTGTGGAGAGGCAGAGGCTAAGTGCATCTGACCAAGGTTTAAAAGGCGGAGGAACTTCCCACATAAGGTTGTGTGCTTAAAAGAAGACCCAACAAAGACTCAAAGTTGAAGACCTTATTTCTAGATATTCTCCTGTTTCTTTTCTCTTAGATTTGCTAGAAGGGACAAATCCAATTAAGAAATTTTGCCAAACCACAGTGAAGGAAGGGAGAGGCTAAAAAGCTGATCCCTCTGGTGAGGAGAGGGTTTCAATGGCCCCATCTACGAGACATGTGATCAAAGTGCATGATTGTGCCTACTTGATCCCGGACTTGCATGTTGTGCTTGGGAGGCATGTAATCATTAGGTGATTCATTTATTTCCCTCCATGCCTAAAAATTACGCATATAGAAGAGTCCAGTAAAACCCTACGCTTGAGAATTATCAGTGAGAATGGCGAGGTGTAAGACTAGCCCGGAGAAAGGGGTGAATTTTAGGCTGGTGCCTTTCAATTCAAATCTTCCCCAAATCACTATTATGCGTAGGTATGGTCATCTTGGTCTTGGGTTGGTAGGCTTCACCGTGGTGTAGGATCCACATTGAGTGCATGGCCCACAGGAGTATGTCTTCCTGCCGGAGGAGCTGGTATGGGTATTCCTCTTATCCAGTAGCTTCTGGCAGAGGTGCGGGATCCTACCATATGCTAAGCCAAGAGTTGGTTCGTCCCACGATCCGAGGTGCCAGCGGTATGTGAAGTGTCCTAAACAGTGGTTGTGCCGCTTTAATCCACTACCGTTGTTAGGCCCATGCACATGCTACAGGCATGATGTCGCGGGACCACTCCTCGGCGTTTAAGGCTGGCCATTGTTTCCAAGAATCTTGCTTGCGAGAGCAGTCGTTTCCCTATCTCCCAAAAGCATGTTAAGTGACTATCACGCCTATTCTACTTGGTATTTGTCCATATCAAAGACATGTTATCCCATTCCATGGTCGGTTATTTTAGCTGTGTTAGAGGCATGGCTTCTTCCTCCACAACTTGGCCCAGATGCAGCCCAGGGTTTGGCGACGGAAACCACGATTTTGACACTAAGGACCACATTCATTGTGGATGGATCCTCTTATTCCAGTCTGATCCCACTTAGGCTGAGATCTTTTCCAGTTGACTAAAGCGTCTTTTTTTTTTCTTTATTTAAAGGCCTTGCCGAAGAGAAGTTCTTGCAGACTTTTGATGGAGTGTTGAGAACAAAGCATTTGTGGGCTGCTAGCAGAGAGAAAACATAAATCGAAGGAGGGCTTGAAGGGATGGCTGAAGAAGCGGAATGGGAGCCCAGTTTGCTGGGAAGATTTAGGGATCTAAAGGTCAGGGATGAAGCCTCTTGGAGAAGAAGGGCTATCCCAAGGAGAGGTTTACGTGGGCATTATCCAATTAAGTATGCCAAATAGCTAGACGGAAGGGAGCTTATATTTGAAACCAAGGATCTCGAGATGTGATCTGGGTGGGGGTATTAGAAAGGAGATTTGGGAGGACTTATCATTGTGCATTCAGGACACGAGGCCTCGGAAAAGTTTTGGAGAATCTCCTTGAGAGATTTGGCTTCTCTGTGATCAGACTGCCATCAAAGTGTAAATTCACTTAATTAATTTGTATGAGAATAGAAGTGAGTATATCACGGTAATACAGAGTTAGAAGGTTGTTTTCCAGAGCAGCGTGGATGGTTCTACTAAGTCCTTCCGCCATGATGGTGAAAAGGAAAGGGGACAGGGGGTCTCCCTATCTAATACCTTGAAGGGGAGAAGGTTTTCGAGGGTACACCATTAATGAGTAGGGAAAAGAAGGCTGAGGAGGTAAGTTTTAAGATCTAGGTAACCCAGTTTTGATCAAAGACAAATGCTATTAGCATTGCTTTCATATATTCCCAGTTGAGTTTATCAAAGGCTTTTGATATGTCCAACTTTAAAATCATCCCTGGGGTTTTTGTTTTCTGTAGGGAGTGAATTACCTCATGAGCCAAAATTTTGCTGTCCAAGATTTGTCTGCCCTTTACGTAGCCCGATTGCTCCGGAGAGATAAATGTTTGTAGGATGGGCTTGAGTCTTTGTGTGATCACTTTCGTTAGAAGTTTGTAGTTGACGTTGCAGAGGGCTATGGGCATGTATTGCTTTGGTCTATTCGCTCTCCCCTCTTTGGGGATAAGGGCAAGAAAATTTGCATTGAAAGCCTAAAGGACCTTTGCTGTGATCCTTGCATCTTCCAGGATTTCCCAGACCTCTATTCTAATCCTTGGCCATCAATGGTGGGAAGAGTAAGCTGAAATGATGATAGAATCCTGTGGGCGGAGCGCATTTTGGGGTGTCTTGAAGCACTTGGTCTACTTCTTCGATGGTGAAGGGCCTAAGGAGAGCTTCGTTTTTTTCCTGAGTCACAAGGGTGGGCATGTGCCTTGTGATCTGATTGATAGCTTCACTTCAGTCTGGAATGGGTTCCGTGAGAAGGTCTTGGAAGTAGTCAACTAGGTGATTTTCCAGGTCATCGTGGGAGTGAAGAGTCTCCCCTCCTCCGTAATGAGATGTGTGATCTTATTGGATTTCCTTCTGGATAGTAGCTTCGATTGGAAGAATTTGGTGTGCATTCCCCTTCCAACCAGGCCATTGTATGCGACTTCTGTTCCCCATGAGTATCTCTTCCTGCTTTTTCCTTTCTGCAATATGTTGGTTCACTTTAAGTTAATGGATTTTGATTTCCTCTGTGAGTCCTTGCTCTCTCTTATTCGGCATTGAATCTCTTCCATTTGCTCTGTTAGCTGTTTTTTGTGAGTCAAAGATGTTTCCAAAGGTATGCCGGTTCTAGATTTTGAGAGTTTGCTTGAGGTTCTTTAGTTTTTGCTGGAACCTGTACATTTTGGACTCGTAAGGGATCTCTGCCTTTCTCCACTAGTCTTGGATATTTTCTTGGAAATCAGGGTGTTCTAGCCAGAACTGTTCAAACCTGAGGGTTTCTTTCTAGGTGTGGCTAGGACATCCAACCATAATTGTATGGGCCAATGATCGATCAGTCGCGATTAGGATGCTAGATTTCTATTCACGGTGCTCGTCCATCATGGAGTAGCTCCGTCACAAGGAAGCCGGTCTAGTTCTGGTGATCTGGTGCATTCTGTTCTTGTTGGACCCGAATTATGAATAGATTTATTGTAGCCTCCTAAGTCAATTGGCACGAGGTCATCCTATTAAAGCATTACTTGAAGTCACGGAGTCGATCGATTAAGTACGTAGAGCCTCCCTTTTTTCCCTCCAGTATGGCGGATGATGATAGTAAAATTACGCCCCCCACTATCCCATCATGTGGTATTGTGGCAGAAGTTCCGGACATGTATCTTAGGCTTCTAAGGAAGGCCTTTTTGTCTCTTGGAGTGTGGATCTCATAGGCAGTTTGTTAAGATATCTGGCTTGTATACGATCCTATGAGCACAGCAATGGTAATAGACCATCACAGTGGTGCAAAAAGTTTTCCAACGGGCAGTGTTGGTATTATTATTCCAGAGGAGAGAAAGTCCTCCAGCTGTTCATGCAACATCAATTGAGACCACTCCTCCTTTCTTCCGGTAGTATGGGAGTAGTCGATTAATGTCCTCCGAGGTACATTTTGTTTCCACCGCAGCAACTACAACATGGTCGCCTGCTATGATGGAATCTAGTAGCAATTTACATACTTTCTGATCGTTAGAGACCCTCGATATTCCATGAGATGATATTCATGTGATGATTGAAGGGAAGCTATCCGAGATCCAATTGAATATACCACAGGTTACCATAAAGATTCCAATTTCATGTATGAGCTTATTTGTTGATTTCCTTCTCGTTTTCTCATCTTTTTGTGTGCCTTATTTGGGGGTTGATTTCCTTCCTCGTTTTTTCTCATCTTTTTGTGCCTTATTTGGGTTTTTTGTCTGACTACGCTGGATGCCCAGTACTTTGCTGGCTCGGGCTGAGGAGCCCGCCGAGGAGTTGAGGAACACTTTATGCACCTTCCTGAGTTGATCCCTGGGTATGGTGTAAATTTTTTGGTGGCGATAGGCATGCTCAAGGTGTTTCAAATCCACTCCAGCTAGGTCCTGTTCTTCCACCTCCATTTCCTCATCCCCGACTTCTATCTTCTGCTGCTCAGGCGGATCCCTCATTGGGCCCATTGGGGGAGGTTCTGGATCCTTGTTCTTCACTAGTTGTTCAACCTCTAGGCCCTTAGTTTGAGAAGCCGTGTGCTGAGGTGGTGGGTTAGTATGTGCTGGGTTTGAAGATTCCTATGGGTTATCTTGTAAAATTGCAAATTTATTGTTGGTGGAAGGATCTTTACTTACCTGAGCTGGTTGCTTTCTTCCTCCCTATCGTCTTCGCCCTGTCTGTTGCATGAATCCCTCCTTGTCCTTGCCGTTTTCTGGATTCCCCTCCTTGTGCGTCGTGTTGAGTGGGCATTCCCTGAAGAGATGTCCATGCTCATGGAATTTCCTGCAGCAGAAGGGAATATGTTCGTAATCAATGGTTTGAGCCCAATCCTCATCATGATACTCTAGCATAATAGAACTCGGGAGCGGCTTGGCTATGTTCAGATAAACACAGATTCTTGCATAAGATGTGTAGCGTCTCTGCTTAGTTGCTTCAGAGGACTTAACATAAATACCTATGGTGTTGCCTATGCCAGCTAGAACTTCCTCCAACCAGAATTCCTGGGGAAGAGAGTACATCCTGATCCAGACCGGCGCATGGGTGAAATCTTCTTTTTCGGGGATGAACATTTCTGTCCAGAATCTCAAGAAGAGTCCCGCCGAGTTGAAAAAATAGGGCCCTCCATCAAAGATACGGTTCCTGTCTTCTAGATTGTGGAGGATGATCGTAAAGAAACCCTTTGATCCTAGTTGGAGATCATAATGACCTTTTGGCCTCCACCAGTACTGTATCCATTTGATTAATTCGCGTTCTGAGGGCCATAGCCCTATAAACTTTCCTATCATGGCATTATCTCGCATGTATTGTTTCTGCTCCTCTATACGGGGCGAGTTTATGACATATTTTGGGGCCGTTGGTGCTTGCAGAATGCACTTACCGGGGATCCAAGGGGCCGAGGCGTTTGCGGAGATGTCTTCCTTAGCCAGATCCATATCCGTGTCCCGATCCTTGAATGTCCCTTTGACCAACAACTGTGTGCGCATATCTGGAGGTGTTTCGAAGGTCAGCCTCTTCACTCTGGTTGCCAGATATTCATTAGCCGTGACTTGGCTGTAGGAGACGCCAGTCGGCGCCCCCCCTTGGCATTGCTGGAGCACCTGCGGGGCCATTATCTTGTGGCCGCAGTCCTCTGCGACTGTCAGAGTTTAAACCCTAGCTTCAGAACCAAATCGCTCCGCAGGGATTCGATACTTAATCCACAATTTTATATCTGTATATATTTTATTTATTTATTAATCACCTAGTTCCCTTTCATTTCTATACGTTTTATCACATGCAAATTTTTCGAAAATTTTACATATTGTATTTATTTTTTAATGGTTGGATGTGTAGATAAAAACTCATTTTGAAACATGCCTTGAGGGAAGGATGAGACATAATCCTAAATTGTTTGAGGTAAAAATAGATTTAAAAATCAAAAGAGTCAAGTGAAAGAGTATAGTTATTTAGAACCAATAACTAGATGTCGAGATGGAAACCTTACATGAATGAATTTCATTTCTGAAATGAATTACAATGACCCTTGTAAATGGATTAGCATGACCCTTGTCATGCTCCAAATAACGGTGTGACACACAGACTATCTGTAGGGGCGACCAATATACATCGTGATGCCCAGTATTTAATGCTTTGGCAGGCGGTATATACACCGTTGGATATATCCCTACATATATACCAAGGTAATTTGACCATGTTTATACCGCCTACCGCAACATTCAAAGTTGCATAGCAGGATGTATATTGGTCGACATTCAAAGGGGCATTTGCCGATTGTAGTTCAGGTATAAATGCATGTGCATAGTAAATGCAGACAGACTTATGTCGATATGTCGTCCATGTTAATATTATTAGTTTCACAACTCTCTTTAACTCCTAATTGGCCACAGTACAATATCGTTGGTTGAATATATATTTTCTTGACCTCCTCAAAACCAGCCATTAAACAACTTAGAAATTCCTAATAAATTCTACTTCAGAGTTAAAATGGTAAGGAAATAAAGTTAAATGTTTTATGACTTTGTTTTTTTGTTTTATTAAAATTGCAATTTTAAACTAATGAATATTTTTTTTAATGCATAAATGGGCTCAATACCCTTCAATAGTTATATTACAATATGATTGTGTAATGTTGACACTTGGTCCTTGCAATTCCATCAATCCAAATTTATTCTCACTCGATTTCAGACCAAAAACCAAAAATAGTAGTTTCCCTTCTTGTTATTTTGAACAACAAGAAAAAGGCCAATTCTTTGCATATTTCGACTAGGGCATTCTATAATGTTAAAAGGAATTGGGATATTTTCAACAATATCTCATTTTCCAATCACTTTTAATAAGAGAAGGCTAATCATGACAAATTTCTCTATACTAAATGCTTTCATTAACTCATAAGTTGCATTTTCTTTTTCTCTTTGCTTTCTCATCTTAGCCAAAAATTGCTCCTCCATTTCCATCACTAAGTAGTATTGCACATCAATATGCTTACTCTTAGCATTGTAAGTTGACTTCTTGACCATTGCAATGGAACTTTGACTATCCTATTATATTCCAAACTACCCTATTTAAGACTAATACTATTGGAAGGCCAATCATGACAAATTTCTCTCTACTAAATGCTTTCATTAATTCATAAGTTGCATTTTCCTTTTTTCTTTGCTTTCTCGTCTTCACCAAAAACTGCTCCTCCATTTCCATCACTAAGTAGTATTGCACATCAATATGCTTACTCTTAGCATTGTAAGTTACTTATTGACCATTGCAATGACATTTTGACTATCATATTCTATTCCAAACTACCTTATTTAAGACTAATAATACTTGATAATATCAATAACCAAACTACTTATTTAGCAATTTATTTTGCCTTTGAATTTGATTAGGACACAATTGATTATCATTTATTTTGGAGGTTGGTGTAGGACAGCCATTTCCTTTGGAAATGGTCCAGATAGTCATTCCCTAGGGAAAATTCATTCTCTCTAGGTTGCACTTTGTTTAGTGCTGGAGGAATGGCCCAGATAGGCGAATGGTCCAGGTTCAACAATCAGGAACAAACATTCCCTAGGGCAGATTCATTCTCTCTAGGTTGCACATTGGTTATTGCCGGAGGAATGGCCCGGATAGGTAAATGGTCGAGGCTCATAAATCATGGCAGTTATTCTTCCTTGCTTGAGAAGAATAGTCCAGATAGCTCATCATTGATGTTTTACCTTTTGAGAGCAGATAATCTTCCAGATCTCACAGATGTGAGTGGAAGAATGGCCCAGATAATTATTTTTATATCATAACAATGTTTTTTGTCTAGGTTGATGATGTGATTGTTATGGAGACTGCATGTCTCCGGGCAATAGATGTATACTACTGTGGTGGATGTGCTCCACTCATTGTGACTATATGTCATTGATCAAGTATTTGTGTGCTACTTGGTGTGGCAATGTAGCACTTGATTGTAGTTGTGTACTACTATGGATAGACGCAGTTGTGTTCTATTGAATGACATTGTTCTGATTTCCTTGAAGACTATCAGTAGTGTTGGAAATGATTATCATCTAGATGGATGATCAATGGATAGAAATTTCCCAAACGAAAAATGGTTCGGGATATTTATTCTTCTAGGACATATGTCTGGATAAGAAGAATGGCTCTTACATCACTCTGTGGAGTGAGTGAATTATCCAGCATCATGTTTGATTACTTAGATGGATTATTGTTTCGAGAGATGATGCAGCTGATGACACTGATAGTGATGATGGGGCTCATGATCTAGTCATGAGATAGTCTATACGACTATGTTGATGCTACCGGGTGAATGGTATGTTTGTGCTCAAGACCATTACCTTCAAATACCTCCTTATCTAGGAGGGAGTGTTGATATTATGGTAGTTGTTGGAGGTATTTACCTCCACGTGTAACCCTGACGAGAATAGAATATTCCAGGAAGAAAGAAGAAACCCTAATTAGTTGGCTAATAACCCTAGAAGACTAGTCGACTCAAGAAGATAATTTGTATTAGTTTATTAGCCTCCAAGAGAAGAAGTCGGCTAAAGGAAATATCATATACTAAGTAAATAGGCACCCAAAATGAGAAGCCGACCCAGGGAGTTTTCTAGTTTTAGTATAAATACAGGAGGTTAGTCTTCATTCTAGTAGGCATTCTCAAAACTGTAAAAGAAGCACTTATGCACACTGCAGTTGGCCAGTTTGTGTGCAAGTCTGCGGGAGAGTTGCCATTGGAGCTGCTGCAGCTAGCATATTTCGGTTTTGTCTTGGAATATCTCTTAGTTATGGTTTGGACTCTCTGATCAGCTCTTGTTTGGTGTGCTATCCTTGGAGAGAGAGTTGCACTATCTTGTTTGGCTATCAACATAGGGTTTTCTTCCAGAATGATTCTCTGTCAAAGATAAGGTGCTAGGGGGTCTCTTCAGCCTATGGTTGGGTGACAATAGTGATATTGTCTATGGTTAAATGAGCACATCCATCATATTCTAACACATGATCTCCCCTAAAGCCAACACAATCCAAAATGAAATAGTCATGATTGAGAAGCCTCCTATATGCTTGATGATAATTGTTTCTTGATAAAGAACTAATACCTCACCTTAATTGTTGGTAGCTTCCCCTAATTCCTATTCAAAGCTTAAGCTTAGTTTAGATTTTCCTTTAAGACAATCCGCACCCTGCCACTCCTAGCAACTTTTCTTTGTGTTAGTCATCAAGCTAGATCTATATCTTTTTATCAGATACAATGTTTTTATAATTTTACATATTTTATTTATTTTTTAATCACCTAGTTCCCTTTCATTTCTATACGTTTTATCACATGCAAATTTTTCAAAAATTTTACATATTGTATTTATTTTTTAATGGTTGGACGTGCAGATAAAAGCTCATTTTGAACCATGCCATTAGGGAAGGATGAGACATAATCCTAAATTGTTTGAAGTAAAAATAGATTTAAAAATCAAAAGAGTCAAGTGAAAGAGTATAGTTATTTAGAACCAATAACTAGATGTCGAGATGGAAATCTTACATGAATGAATTTCATTTCATAAATGAATTAGGATGACCCTTGTAAATGGATTATTATGACCCTTGTCATGTTCCAAAGAATGGTGTGACACGCAGACTATCTATAGGGGCGACCAATATACAGCGTGATGCCCAACATTTAATGCTTTGGCAGGCGGTATATACATCGTTGGATATATCCCTACATATATACCAAGGTAATTCGACGATGTTTATACCGCCTACCGCAACATTCAAAGTTGCATAGCATGATGTATATTGGTCGCCATCCACAGGGGAATTTGCCGATTGTAGTTCAAGTATAAATGCATGTGCGTAGTAAATACAGACAGACTTATGTCGATATGTCGTCCATGTTAATATTATTATTTTCATAACTCTCTTTAACTCCTAATTGGCCACAGTACAATATCGTTGGTTGAATATATATTTTCTTGACCTCCTCAAAAGTAGCCATTAAACAACTTGGAAATTCCTAATAAATTCTACTTCAGAGTTAAAATGGTAAGGAAAGAAAGTTAAATGTTTTATGAATTTGTTTTCTTTTTTATTAAAATTGCAATTTTAAACTAATGAATTTGTTTTTTAATGCATAAATGGGCTCAATACCCTTCAATAGTTATATTACAATATGATTGTGTAATGTTGACACTCGGTCATTGCAATTCCATCAATCCAAATTTATTCTCACTCGATTTCACACCAAAAAAAAAAAATAGTAGTTTCCCTTCTTGTTATTTTGAACAACAAGAAAAAGGCCAATTCTTTGCATATTTCGACTAGGGCATTCTATAATGTTAAAAGGAATTGGGATATTTTCAACAATCTCTCATTTTCCAATCACTTTTAATAAGAGAAGGCTAATCATGACAAATTTCTCTCTACTAAATGCTTTCATTAATTCATAAGTTGCATTTTCCTTTTCTCTTTGCTTTCTCATCTTAGCCAAAACTTGTTCCTCCATTTCCATCACTAAGTAGTATTGCACATCAATATGCTTACTCCTAGCATTGTAAGTTGACTTCTTGACCATTGCAATGGCACTTTGGCTATCCTATTATATTCCAAACTACCCTATTTAAGACTAATACTACTGGAAGGCCAATCATGACAAATTTCTCTCTATTAAATGCTTTCATTAATTCCTAAGTTGCATTTTCCTTTTTTCTTTGCTTTCTAGTCTTCACCAAAAATTACTCCTCCATTTCCATCACTAAGTAGTATTGCACATCAATATGCTTACTCTTAGCATTGTAAATTACTTCTTGACCATTGCAATGACACTTTGACTACCATGTTCTATTCCAAACTACCTTATTTAAGACTAATAATACTCGATAATATCGATAATATCAATAACCAAACTACTTATTTAGCAATTTATTTTGCCTTTGAATTTGATTAGGACATAATTGATTATCTACCTCATTGATCCTCCCAACATTGTAAACAAATATACACTTCTAGACTTTCTCTTGTCCACATCTACAAAAGCAATTTACATCAACAAATCCGTGCATATAAGAAAAATGCATTAACTTGATCCAATTAACTTGATCCAATAACATAAGGTATAATCCTTCCATCTTACAAATAATTCAATGTTCATTAAAAAAAACATGAATGCAATACCAATAACCTAAGTTATAGTCCTTTGTGCGTTGCAAATAATTTCATGTTCTTACTAGTTCCATTTAATGAAATAATTCAATGTTCATTAAAAAAAAACATGAATGCAATACCAATAACCTAAGTTTTAGTCCTTTGTGCGTTGCAAATAATTTCATGTTCTTACTAGTTCCATTTAATGTGCTTCAATGTTCATAAAAAAAAAACATTCATGAATGTGATCCCAATAACCTAAGGTATAGTACTTTGTGCCTTGCAAATAATTCCATGTTCTTAACAGTTCCATTTAATGTGCTATGTTTGGTATTGTGCATAATATGACATATATAAGAGATCATGTGGCTCTAGCTTATGCTACCTAACTATGTATTCATTTTAATACTTATTTACAAGTCTTTATCCCAAAGCAGTCAAGAATATACTCAACATACTTCTCTTTTTGGGAGCATTCCTATGTCTTTTTCCACCCGTAGCAATTTGACTGTGTTAACCATCAAGTTCTAATCAGTTAACTTAGATTTCTATATCTTTTATCAAATGCAATGTTTTTATAATTTTACATATTTTATTAATTTTTAATTATCAAATTCACTTTAATTTCTATACATTTCATGCAAATTTTTTGAAATTTTACGTATGCTATTTATTTTTTAATGGCTGGACGTGCAGATCGAAACTCATTTTGAAACATGCCATTAATGGGAAGGATGGGACAGATTCCTAAATTGTTTGGGTAAATTTTTTTTTTTTTAAACCTGAAGAGTCAATGGAAAAGTATAGTTATCTAGAACTAATAACTAAATGCCCAGATGGAAATCTTACATGCAAGCATTTTATTTTGTAAATGAAATAGGATGACCCTTGCTGTGTTCCAAATATATATATCGATTAGGATGACCCTTCCGTGTTGCAGAAACCACTGTGTGACGCGCAGACTATCCGCAGGGGCATTTCCCGATTGCAGTTCAGCTATAGATGCATGTGCGTAGAAAATGTACGCAGACTTATGGAGCTATGCAGCATCGTCCATGTTAATTTTATTAGGAGTAAGCTAACTACGCTACGTTTTGGAGCCCGATGGGACGTCTCGGGCAGCGGGCTCCATCCCGTAAAACGCCCAGCCGGTCGTCAACATTTTCCGGCCATCGATTTTCCGTTTGCCTCCGAACGCCGTCTCCGTTTACCGATTGTTGAATTTCAAATTCAAATTTTAAACGCCCGCCTCTCCGTTTGGAACATATACGGGCGCAGTTATGGAGAAATATACGGGCGTCGACTCCGCCTTCTTCGTTCCGAAGCCGGCCTGCCTGAACGCCTTCGACAGAATCTCCCTCTCGCCAGCGTCAATCTCTCCGGGCTGTTCAAAGACGATGTCTTGAAGCAGGAGGAGGAATCGAGGTTCACGTCGACTCAGTCGGCTTCGACATTCGGCGTCGAGCATAATGTCGAAGCTGGAGGAGATTGCAAGTCTGTTCCGGTTCAGCTTTAAGAAGTCGAAGGACTTCAAAATGAAGTTGCAGGGGTCGGAGCAAGGGCGGAAGGGGCAAAACCAGAACCGCCACAGCAGTCCCGAAAATCGCGCACCAAAGACGCAGCAGTTCAAGGGAGTCCGACAGAGAAAATGGGGAAATGGGTGTCGGAAATTCGAATACTGAACTCCAACCGCAGAATTTGGTTGCGCTCCTACGATACCCCGGAAAAGGCTGCCTGCGCCTACGACTTTGCTGCGTATTATCTCAGAGGATCTATGGCCAGGCTCAATTTTCCAGTCTACCCACCGGAAATTCCTGAAGCTCCGTTTCTAACGCGGCCGCAAATGCTTTTGTGGGTTTTGTACCTACCAGATCATCATACATTCCCAAGGGTTTTCTATCTAACGCAGATGCTTCAATTACAGTCTTGGTAC